>JBCAUG010008348.1:0-25488 GCA_038406175.1 Haplosyllis leylae
CCTCCCGTCGTACTACGTACGCGGGCGGTAATAACACTTCCCAGAAATTGTATTCCAATTACAGTAACTGCAACCGATCTGGATTCCGTGACAAACTCACAACTAACATACAGTGTAAGTGATGCAAACTTCACCGTGGAATCGCTAAATAACATCGGATACATAAAAACCGCCAGGTAAATTGGAGCTGACATTGTAATTTATTTTTCTGATATAATGTATCTTTTGGGGAATGAAAGGCGAAATACACAATTACTTTAGTGAAGTAAGAAGAATGTGAAAGACCATGATGGAGGTAAATTTTCTTATTTTCTGACTGTGACGATATTTCAGAACACTGGATTACGACCACACTCCAGATCACACTTACAACTTTACAGTTGTTGCCACCGACAACGGGTCACCTCCCAATAACGGTTCGGCAACCGTGCGTGTGACGGTCACAAACGTGAATGATGAGGACCCGGTCTTCATGCAATCTATTGAACACGTACAAGTGAGCGAAGACGCCTCTAGTAATACGGTGGTCCACGTTGTACAGGCCTATGATCCAGACGGGGATGATGTTACGTACAGCTTTCTAGGTAAGTAGAGAGGTAGAGGAGAAGGGAAAGAATCTCTCATCATGATCAGTTAAAGCGTATCAAATGTGTCAGAAGGTTTCACCAATAAAGGTAGTTTCTCATCACATTTTAAAAGTTAAGGACTTTATTGCATAATAGTGAAAATTCCCCAATTCTCCGTTCTTATTGATAGCGACAATATTTTGGACATTTTTGCACAAAAATTAACCGTGATCTTATCATTTGATCCTAAATGTTGTCACTTTGAACCATGATTAACGATATGAGCATTTTCCAACGTAATAATACTGATAAGAATATATTCAGTAGGACAAAGCAAGTCTAGGTATTTCCAGTACTTTAGGCCTTACTAATTGATTTTGGACGTTTTTATCAGTAAAGGAACCGGCACTTACATTTCTTTCCAATTAACAAATCTATTCGACAACATTGAGAAAGTGTCAAAGTGATAAAGTCTCTCCGTTTTGGGAAATTTCAATAGACACAATTAGAACATGAAGAGGCAGCACTTCTCTCCACAGATTGAGGCCATTAAGTACCTCTCGAAGAATTGCAGTGACTGCTTGGCTAATTTCAAAGATTATTTTTGGTATCGAAATTTTCAAGTGGTCTGTTATCTAGTCTTGTTGACCTTGTCAAAATTCCCTTAAGCAGACAAATCAAGACTTCAAAGGTCATGCCCTTTCAAATAGGGAAATTAAGTGGAAATTACAGTAAAGAAATTTAATTTATGAAGACACAATACCGTAATACTTGTGCGATACATTACATAAGAAGCAGATAAACCGTCTAGATTGTCCATGAAACAAGTCCACATTTATCACTCAATAAATTTTATTTCTTAGTTTCAAAATAAGCACCTGTTTTACTTCTTACCAATTTTATGTATTTACTCTGAATTTCTATTCACGCAATACATTCAAAACATTTATTTTTCTTTCAAAAGGCGAGCGCTTGACAGAAGGTCCGTTCCGAATTGATCCCAACTCTGGCATAATAACCTTAGTGGGCCAGTTAGACAAGAGTAAAGTAATGTACAAGTTGAACATCACGGCTACTGACAATGGTCGCTGTTGCGGAGGGAAAACAAGCAGGAGCAGTCGAGGTCTTGTTGTGGTCGAAGTCAAAGATATTAATAACAATGCACCAAGATTCCCGAATTGTGCTGACTACAAACCATCTGTTCTGGAGAGAGAAGATGTCGGAACAGCTGTAATCCGGGTACGAGATTTCCGTCGATACATTTAGGTTTTTGCAACTGTTGTTTAAGGTGGCTCTAAAGCAATACTAATAAGGGCCTCTTGTGTACACTTTTGCTGTGCTGGAGAAAACAGTGAAATCCAACGAAATAATGAAAACACGTCATTTTCAGGTGCGAGCTGAAGATTCGGACACAGGGGCGAATGGCAATGTGACTTACTCACTTGTTAAGTCCATAGACCAGGACAGTGACAGGTTCACCATAGACCCTGTAACAGGGGTGATAGTCACCGCTGAGGTGTTCGACCGAGAGGCTAGAACAGGTAGAGATCTTCAAAACAAATAATATTTTCTGTTGTACTGAAGCAATTTTGTCAACAATCTGGTCGAGACATTAACTTTTAAATCTCTAGTACTTTGTGATATTTATTTAATAAGGCTTTAAAAGGGGAAAAAGAACAGAAGAGTGCCTTATAAGTTGTATTAAAACTTATTTGAAATTTGAATGAAATCTTTATATTTTTCATCTGTTCTGTTGTTAGTGCGTTATTACAAGTTCCACACAGGTAGGGTTGGAAATGATAAATAAGTAAACCAACACTACTCGATAACATTACTAGATTTTAAAAAGGATTTATTTTGTATCTAAGGTTTCAAATGGATGTTATTTGTCTCTCAATATACTAATACCCTGTTCATAGAAGTCTTACGCATACATACATACATAAAGATATAAAGAATTTATGCAAAGGTTGTGTGATAGAACTAAATTGTATTTCATTAAGCAGTTTGTACAGGATGGAATATATAAATTTCCTGTAATAAAGTAAACCCAACTGGCTCATGATTGTAGAATACGCAATATTGTCAAGATATTGGCAGGTCAACATAGCTATAAGAACATAGGATAACAGCGTGTACCTCTAAACCGTACATAACTTTGTCAAGTGAACTTTTCAATTCTGGATATCTGTAGCATTAAAACAGATCATGTAAGAAGAGATAAAGCATTCCAATTTGGGTGGGAAGTAGCAAATCGGCCAGACAAGTAGAAGGTTGAACCTGAGAAGTTACTGTTTCGTTTCAGGAGTGACAGACTATGGTGTAACCGTTAAAGCAGAAGATCAGGGAAGTCCTAGTCTGGCAGGATTCTGTACATTCAGAGTGAAAATTGGAGACAAGAATGACAATCCACCCGTGTTTGATTTCCCAGACTACGAGACAAGCCTAGAAGAAGCAAGTGCTATCGGAAAGAGAGTTCTGCAGGTACTGTGCTGAATGTGAAAAAGCATCACCATGTTGAATTGTAATGCAAAGAAGTAGAAAATATTCAAATTTACAAAAAATCCCAATTTTATTCTGTTAGGTTTATGCTACGGATAAAGATGCTGGTGATAACGGACAAGTAGAGTACTATATGAAGAGTGATCCATCAGGATTCTTCTCAGTGAACAGGCATTCTGGATGGATAACTGTCCGCAGAGCTATGAGTGGGGTAAGCAAAACGTCTACTTACATGATTCAAACTGAGGTTTGACGGTTTTTAATGTGAATTGTGAAAGTAGTATTGAACAATCCTACACTATAGTTTTTCTCTCTTCTGTAAATATTTCTCCATTGAGAATTTTTTATTTTCCCATCATGAACTTGATGGTCACTTCCTTTGAGCAAATGGCTGAAAACACTTTTATCTCGAGTTCTTGCTCTCGGTTTTAACACCCAAAAATCAACACCACACAAATTTGAATTTCTGTGGAGCCATTCAATTGTTTCCGAAGTAAGTCCAAATTGATAATGAACAAATGTTTCACGGTCGTTAGAATCACTATGCTTGTAGTTGTCTCATCACGACGTGTTGAATTCTGTCATATGTTGGATAAAGCAATATGTAATTGATAAACATTCACTTGGTTGTGAACAAAATCAGTTTTTTAACTGATTGCTTTTGGAATAAGAGGATATTTATCAGCTGAGAATTTGTAGTCTTTGAAGTTTTCATTTGTACTTGTTTCCTCTTCCAATGAACTAATCTTTGATACGGAAAAATGACACATGCTTGTCGCGCATTTTGAAAGCAGACGTGTATTTGGTAATTTGCAGAAGGATGAAGTGATGTTAGAGATAGAAGCTCGTGATAAAGGAACACCATCCAAGAAGAGCACTGTACCCATCAAAATCATCATCACACAGACTGTAAATGCGTACCCGCAGTGGTTGGCCGACTATTCAGCCACACCGATTCCTTTACCAGAAAACGTTCCTGTCAATTACGTGGTCAAAAGACTGAAGGCGGTATCCACAGTCAGGGATGCAACGGTAAGTAACAGCCGTTTGACTGGTTAATGGTAAAACGTTATGTCAATTGTATGTGGAGGAGAACGAGCGTACATTGAAGAAAGGGTTGGATAACCGAGAAATTCTGCCTGTGAGCTTGGGCTGAGCAAGTTGTATACATTTCAAGAACTCTGGTGTTTCTTCATTATTTTCTATTTTGTTGTCACTTTTAGGAACCGGATTCGGACAAGGTACACTTTATTCTTTAGTTACGCCTTCCCATGTTGCAGGTCAATACACAGCTTGCATAGACCATAAGTGCAATATCCAACTTAGTACTAACATGTACACTGATGTGCATGGTCTGTTCCTGTGTGGGGTGTTTGGTTAAAATTGCCCGTACGAATAAGACGCGTGACTATTGTTTTCCAGGTCAATTATGTTATCCAACCCGGAGACACTCCTGAACAAAACGGAATTCCACGATCCTTCTGGTGGACGATGAACGATACAACAAACGAGATGTTGCTGAGGGTTTACAGATCCCTCGACTTTGAGACGACACCTAGATACACACTGACCATCAAAGCTGCGGTAGGTATTGAAGATGTATAACTGGTTTAAAAATTTGTATCTTTTGAAATGTTTGATACTTTTCTAAAACTTAAATTTTTCTGGTTCCAGGCATCACAAAGGTATTTGGTAATTTTGAGCATATTTTAAGAGTAATAATTTCCTTTCTCCAGAATCGTGCTACGAACTCTCTTCACAACGACACTCGAGTGATCATTGAACTGATTGACAAGAACGATGAGATCCCACAGTTCGTTGCTTTGGATCAAAACGGGCGTTACGATGGGCGAGTGGCTGAGAACCTCGCGCCCGGTGCAGAGGTAATTCAGGTTACAGCAACAGATCGTGACGAATTCCCCGAGTACAACAAGGTAAGATAATAAATTATCGATTTTCAAAATTTGTGACACCGATTGTTACATTTCTTTAGAAAATCTTTTGGAAGGAAGAATGGTACTTAACACTAATGGAGTTAACTGGGTTTATGTCTGACTGTTAGAAATGAGTAGTGTCTTCATAATCTGAGTGCAAGGAACTGTTTTCCCTAACCGTGTTCAATAGTTAATATTGCACAATGAAGATTGATTCTATTGCTGATCAGTGAATTCGTTACTGTTGCCACATAGACTACAAACACCAATGACTTATTGTAAAACACAATGATTACAATTGTGGCATTAATGTATTGGTTTAGAGATAAGTATATTGATGACTTGGTTTCATTAGAGACAAGTAATGTACGAAAATAAAAAAGAACATATAACTTAAATATTTCTATTATGTTAAAGGATAAAGTTTAATGTGTAAAAAAGATAAGTCATCACATATCGTACAAACAAAATACATTATTCTTATTTCAGCTTCATTGCAAGTAACTCATTCATATTTGCTTCATTATGATTTAATGTTGTGTACAGCTATTGTTACAGACAATTTAATCATTTCAACATTGCAGGTTATGTACCTAGACTAATTATTTTGTTTGTTGTAGATTTCCTACTCACTCAAACCTATTGGAAGAGACTATGACAAGTTTGACATAAACCAGGAGACAGGCGTCATTACGACTCGTGAAACATTCGATCGGGAGGAGAAGGATGAATACTACATTACGGTTGTTGCCCAAGACGGTGCGCGATCAGATCGACCAAACCACTACCCACCTGGAACACCTAATCAAGGTAAGGATACAACCAATTACTTTGTGATAACGGGTTCAGAATTTTTCATTTCCGGATACTTATTAAATATCCACACAAAATCAGAAGAAATTATTTAGAAATGAAAGAATATTTAGATTTCTACAGAAACCAGACTTCGTGTGTTTCTTTGATTCGAAATTACAGAAAATTTCGACTTTGACGGATGATGAATGTGTTGTTGTTTGCAGGTGAAGCTGAGGTGCAAGTTCGTATCACGGACAAAAACGACAATGCTCCGTTCTTCAAGCATAGACAATACAATGCAACGGTACCAGAAAACACAGATGTCGGTGCTGTTATCATGACAGTCACATCAGAGGATGAAGACGACGGTAGGTGCTCACTGTTTTGGGGTGTTAAAGAGTTAAATTAACTCATGCAAAGTTCATTTAAATCACACTAGCATTCTAGCAATTGATTATTAATATTAATAATTTAATGTTGTTGCAGAGAATCGACTAACTTATTCCATCACTGGTGGAAACATTGGCAATGCATTTGAAGTGGTGCCAGATTTAGGTCAAATTAAAGTCAGAGGAAACTTGGATTATGAGAACGGTCCAAGGGTAAGTACAATTATTAGTCCGCATACATTCTGTATCAAAATTAAACAACCTACCTTTACCTACTTCGAACGTGGTCGAATGATGCGTTCTGCACTCGAGAGTAAAAGCCGAACTTGTGGGTTATAATATTTATTAAGCAAAAATTCCCATTGCAGGAATATCGACTGACCTATCGAGTATTCGATGATAAGTTTGCCAACACCGCAACCGTTGTCATAAAGGTCACAGATGTTAATGATAACCCACCGAGGTTTGACCCGTCTGAGTACATAGTAGAAGACGTTGTAGAAGAAGATCAACACGTCAGTGAAAGTAATCCCAAATTCCTTATAAGGGTAAGTCTTATTCAAACGAAATATAAAATTGCAATCACAGTTATGTATATATCTGGAAATATTCGTTGTTACCATTGACTTACTGAGGGTAAAACAACATTGACAACTCCCTGCAATTGTGTATTGTAATTTCGAACAGGTACATGCTGAAGATCCAGACATCAACCGACGATCCAATTTAAAATACGGACTAACAGGACAATTTTACAATGAAGGCTATTTCACCATCAATGAAATAACGGGAGATGTTTACATCACGAAAAAATTGGACAGAGATAAGCCTAATGGAAGAGCTATGTGGAGCTTCAACGTTTTAGCTTACGATGAACCGGGATCCGGACAGTCACTAACGGGATATGCAGTCGTGAAAGTGAGACCCAAAGATATCAACGATAACGCCCCGAGATTTGATGGCAACAGACTCAGAGGCAAAGTCCCAGAGCATTCCCGAGCAGGTAACATTGTAGTAACAGCAAAGTATATGTCTTTAAATTCACAATTCTAGAGGAAATTAACTACTGGGATATCAAGCTAAACTTTTAACTCAATGTTATGTTTATGCTAGGAGTTTCTGTACTCACCGTGATCGCGACTGATGAGGACAGTGGAAACAATGGAACGGTGATGTACTCATTGAAACAAGTTCCCGTCAAAGATGGTACTCCACTGTTTGCCATTAATCCGAACACTGGGCTCATCACAACCACAATGAATAATGCACTGGACAGAGAAAGACAACCAGAATACAGAATTATTGTTCAGGCCAGAGATCAAGGAACGCCAGAATCTAAGTCTGGTAAGACACCTTGTTTCGTTGGAAATTTTGCTGTCACTTTGCTGTAGATGTTGTAGGCAGACAAAACTAATGTTTTTGTAGATGAGTGAAATTTTATTGTGCTTTCCGTGATTTGTAAGTGCGGAGTACAAGTACTCTTGTGGTTATCATTTGTTTAGGTAGAAGGGGCTTGTCTATCAGTGTAATTAATTGCAATTTCTGTGCAGTGTAATCGTTCTTTTGACTTTGAACTTTGCAGTGCAAAGATCTGCCTTTGCTACAGAACATTTTCCTATACAGGAAATAGTACCATTAAATGGTAAGGTGGTGCATGATGGTGTGTGGGCTTTTATTTCCTCCGCATTTGCTCTCCACATTTTGTTAACCGCCATTTCAATTGTTACCGATCCTAAGATCGTAAGTTATAATTTAAGGGGAGGTTACATTCTTCCCTAATTGCTTCTCTTTTTCAATGTGAAAAGGTTTCATTGACGTAACAAACGATTGACCAACCACCTTGTTTTCAAACAGGACATTCATTCATACTGAAATTTTCACTTTCATCTTCAGCGAGCGCTACAGTCACCATTCAGGTAGATGACATCAATGACCATGCACCAAAATTCACCCAGAAAGTGTACCAGGCCACCATGTCTGAAAATTTCCCAGCAGGAGCCTCAGTTACGTCTGTATCGGCCACTGATCGGGATATCGGTTCTAATGCCAAGATGATCTATACACTTAAGGAACAGGACAGAGAATTCTTTTCCATGACTAGTGTGGATGCCACCAATACTGGAGTCCTCAAAGTGTTCAGGGTACGGTTACGTGAAATGATTCAAACGACATAATTTGAAATTCCTTAACTAGATGCAGATGGAACAAGTTCATTCTTTATTGTAGCCTGTAGACTATGACACTCTGGTGAATCCATTCTTTAATCTGACTGTGTACGTACGCGACACTGATACCACCCACGTGGACATAGCGCACATCGAGGTTTACGTCACAGATTTCAACGATAATCCACCAATATTTGTGCCGAATTCTCAGAAAGTAACGGAAAACGAAAACGTACACATCGGAAAATCCCTTGCAAGGTTTTCAGCAACAGATAGAGACCAGGGGATGAATAAAATGTTCAGGTAATAACATGTACCCATCAGGGTCCCTTTAAAAATGTCAAACATTCTTAAGCATGAGATGCTGTGAGTTTGTTTGTTTTTGTTTTGTTTGTTTTTTTAACTCCGAATAGCTGTTCCTTTAATCCTTTGCAGCTACAGCATTGATCGTAACACGGATGAGAACAGGCAGTTCAGTGTGGATGCAAATGGTTTGATTACGGTCACTGGGAAGTTAGACAGAGAAAAGATGGCGGTACATAGGGTTCACATACTTGCTGTTGATAAAGGTAATAATAATAAAAAAATTCTCAAATTAAATTGAATAAAATGAACACAATTTAATGTACACGCGGTTCTTTCAACAGATAAGTTAAAATACGTGTGGGTGACGTGTTTTACAGGAATGCCACCTCAGACTGGCACTGGGACATTAATTGTTACGTTGAGAGACATCAATGACAACCATCCAATATTTGCGCAAGATTACCGACCAGTCATCTACGAACAAGAGGAACGTGGTCAAACTGTTGTAACCATCAGCGCTATTGACAAAGACACTGCACAAAACGGTCCACCCTTCGAGTTTTGGTTACCATGTAGAGGCGGCTGTCCCTGTAATGAAAATCCCACTTGTGGAGATTTCGCATTCAGGTTTATTCCTGGTGAGTGTTTAAGTGTTACAGTAATGCTAAGTCTGTCTGATCACTGTAAAACATACCAGATGTAACAGTTTTATTTTATTCATTTGCTGCAAAACAAAACAAAAAAACATCATCATTTTCCCTGTTGAATGTGCCCGTGTGAATTGCGTACCTAAATATTTTCAAAACAATTACTGAAGTGAACACATAAAAAGTATGAAGTGTGCAATGCAGACGACAGCTTGGAAGTGAGAATGTGTCCGTTTGGCGAGCATCCATCTTGTTTATGATATTTTTACTCAGTCACATTGTAATTCTCTGTGGTTCTTCGTAACCAGATGAATCATGGAAAGGTGACGTATAATTACTTATACTGACATGTCTTGGTGTGAGCTGCAATTCATTCGATGACAGTTTCATTTTGATATTTTTAGTTTTAATGTACTGTCTTCAGTACCACGAGTATGCCAGGTTGTTCATTTCATTTATAGATGGACTACTTTGGGCAATTTGGTCTGGGGAATATAAAAATAAACAGTAATTGAACATGTATTTGGGGGATTCTTCTGTGTACATCCCCTCCCAAATTGCACTGTGAAATAATTTTACAAGTGTTTTTGCATAAATTATTATTAGGATAAAAATAGTGTAAATAATTATCCCTGGAATGCTGAACCCGCATTTTTATTATATTGTTTAATTACCAGCTACATGTGCTATCAAGGGAATCTGGCATACTCTTGTCAAATAGAAAATAAAGAGTGGTTCTT
This sequence comes from Haplosyllis leylae, assembly GCA_038406175.1. Taxonomy (NCBI): domain Eukaryota; kingdom Metazoa; phylum Annelida; class Polychaeta; order Phyllodocida; family Syllidae; genus Haplosyllis; species Haplosyllis leylae. The sequence continues at coordinate 10,045 of JBCAUG010008348.1, forward strand.
ATTTTACTTTTATGCTCGAAAACTTCCTGTATTGCTACTACCTAAACCTCTCTTATCTCACCACGTTCAGAGATACATGTAATTGTTCAATGCGTACGACACACTTTGCGCTTTTTATGAGGAGCAGGAGTTCTGAAGCGTTGATATAGGCTAGTCAGGTTCACTTCCTATGTTAGTATCGCGGTTGCAACTCCTTCTAACATTCCTTCAGTTCACATAGCTAGAGGGAAAACTGGAATCAAAGTAACCACGCAATGAAAAACTCTCAAGCAGCCATGATGTTGTTCAAATGATATGCATCCCTTTACAGCTAAATTTCAAATCTTGATGTTGTAAAGTGTTACATTCCTCTACCTCTACATGCGCACAATTTAAACAACCCTTGAGCCCACGAAAATATAAGATTTATGCTGCATGGGGCAGGTATTTCGTGCGGTGTCAAGTTTCTTGTTTGCGGGTGGTAAGGAAGCTGGATGGATTAGCAATTGGAGTAGATTACAGAATTATTGTTCGCATTTGATGCTTTTAGGATTCGAGCAACAGTTCTGCATAGCTTTTGTGTACAGGTTTTTCGAAAGCAAACAATGGGACGTATTAATACTGGGAAAGATCAGCCCTTGTTTCGAGGGCAGTAGAACGCTATGTGTTATGAAGTAAACCTTATTTTTGAGGAATTAATTTTAGATATGTTCTGCTAAAACCAAAATTTTGTATTGCAGGAGGCGGAATGAATGGCCATGGTCAAGGCATAGTGACCAGTCGTCGATCATTTGACCGAGAGAAGCAAAAGGAGTACTACATGCCGATTGTGATGAAAGACAGTGGTGAGCCGCAGATTACAGGAACCAACACCCTCACAATCATCATCGGCGACAAGAACGACAACGTGCATTATCCTGGCCACAAAGAAATCTTCGTGTACAATTACAGAGGTGAGTTCAACTTTGTATTTCTCACACCCATGCTTTTGAAGTAATTTGTGATAGGCCAATAAATTAGACAAACATGATGGGAGATCGGTGGAAACCAGCGATGCAGCATTAAGATTATAAAATAGGAAAAAGATATAATATGAAAGACAAATACTGAATTAAATGAACCGGGAATGAATTGTGAAGGTGTACACATGTGCACGTTGTCAGTAGATTGTTTGTGCCGTAAGAAGTACAAACGTGGTCAGCACCCTTTAACGTTAAGCAGTGGGATATGCCAGTACCCGTACACTTTTCCAAACTACGCAAAGTAGAATGCAGCTATTTTATTACTGGCATTTCTCAAAGTGGAAATTGTTTCATGTGGTGAAATTGAAACTGTGTTGTTTTCAAATTACTCAATGTTCAGGTTGGACTGGTGAGTATTTTAAATACCTTTTGGCGTATTCCTTAGGAAAATTCAAGTATGTTGTGAATATGTCGTTTTATACTTTCTAGGTCGATAAGATTTCGTGTTTTGTCTTGTGAAATATTTTACATTGATATCTTTTTGCGTGTATTATGTTGATGCAATTTTAAAGCATGCGAAAACTTTACCACTTTGGTTTTTAATTTAGCTAAGGAAAAAATATGCTCCTTTTAGAACAAAAATTCTTCGACGTGAAGTTGTATATTTTCCAGCAGCATTTATTTACTCTTTTATTTTAAATTTTAAATTATAATTGCGTAACCATGAGTCATATGCCCACAAGTAAAGGAGTAAATACAATGCTACAAAAATTTCACAAGATTTTTAATATTGTACACTCTTCTGAAACTGCATGAGAATTACGAAATTAAGTTCACAAATTTGTATCTCTGTATCTTCATTTTGTTATAATTTTCGTATGACGAGGCTTTGTTTCTTTTTAATTGTTTCATACATGTTAGCCTTATTATTAATTAAAATATTAGGTAATGACGAAGATGCTGGACTTCCAGACGGACGACCATCCAACAGCAGTCGTAGTGAGTTGTTAAAGAGAAATTACTGTATCTGGCTAGCTGGGTCTTTTGGTTTTATTTAACTGCATCTACACACACGTTTCGTTTTCAATCACTTTACACGAGTCATATGCCTTGCTTGTAGAAGTTTCGGCAGAAAAGTACCAAATTTTGCCACAGAACATTGACCCTCGTTTGGTAATATGGGTCATTTGGTATTTTCTTTCATCATGGAGGAAGGGAAAAGAACAAGAAGAGATCATTTGCATATTTTGTTTCATTGAAGTTGAGTGATTCTGTCCACTTCTATGAAGCAAGCACCATGGCTGCAAATCTGCATTACGATCAAATAATCTTAGTTCACACATCTCCTTGTGTAACATCTCGGTGAATCTGAGCACTTCTTGGGTACAGTTACACTAGCAACTATCCTGTTATTGTTACCTTGTTACAAATTGTGGTCTGGTGCGGATATTACAGTTGTTGAAGTAGCCAATAGTTTTTACATGTAGTTCCTAAAATTGTATAGGTATAGGATACTTATTTTTACCGATATTCATTTATTGATTTATGTTTAAGATTACAGAATGACCAATATTTTGGTACCGATAAGATTTTTTTGTGTTTAAAACAATGTTTGAAAAAGTCAGGAATAAGGCTGCGTCTTGTGATATTTTGTGGATTAAAATTGAGTGTCAACAGACTCAAAATTAATCAAATGCATACATGCTGTGTATCACAAAGACGGTGTATGGTAATTGTATGTTTTTTGGCAGTTGAATTTGCATGTTACCAGGTTCGGAACGCACTGTTTTCAATGTTCCCGCGCCCGCATTACAATGTTGTACAACTTTATGTGTTTTGTACAGTCAGAACTACCATGGCAGAAAAAAAATACAACAATTAGAGCAATTCCATAAAAGTTTAATCGTTGTCCATAACTTGATGTGTGAACAATGTTTTTGCGTGATCCTTTGCAGGTGAGTTTGAAAACGCACCCCTTGGTAACGTCAACGTGGAAGATGCTGATGACTGGGACAGACCTGACAAGGAATTCTCCTTTGTCAACCAGGATACTCGTAACTTCTTCACGTAAGTAACTGGGTCAATTCGTATCAAACTGAAAGTAATTTTCATGGTGTGCAAGTACTAGAATCAATAAGAATGAGATGTTAGCAATAAATACGCTTTCTTTAGATTGGATAAGGAAACTGGAGAATTGTTTATGCGTGGAAAGATTCGTGAGGGTGACTACCAATTCAACGTCATCGTGTATGACCGATACTGGAAGCGAGAAGTGCAGTCTTCCGTCACAGTGAAGGTCCGAGAGATCGGAGACGAAGCCGTCTTTAACTCGGGATCTATTCGGCTCACAGGTAGGTTTCATGGCCTATTCGCCAAGCAGTAACGAGACTCATGAAAGAAAAATCGGCCAAATGCATGAAGCTCTTTGGAAGTAAATTTATTTTAAATTAATTAAATTAACATTAACGTATTGAAAGCTTTAACAAACAATTTAAATTCTGTGTCATTATATTTAAGGTACCACGGCTGAAGAATTTGTCAACCGACCCAAAATCGGACAAGGCACTAATGATTATGGAAAGAGCAAATATGACTTGTTCCGCGAGTTGATCGCGCGGAAACTCGGAGTATCCACTGGTAATGTCGATATTTTTACCGTCCGAAACCATCCTACTCTAGAAAGGACTGTCGACGTAAGATTCGCTGCACATGGATCACCATATTACCGACCTGCTCGCTTGGATGGAATTGTCAATCAGTTTAAGTTGGAGGTAACTTTTTGATGTACATGTAATGATAACTCTTTTTTAAGTAGTAATTTAATTGTACTGTCCTGTAATGTTCAACACAGACCCAAATAAATAACCTCAAATCAATGTTAAATCAGAGGTACAGATATTTAGTTGAACATGATTTTATAGTTCGAAGAAGAATTAGGCATCAACATAGCTATGGTGCCCATTGACGAGTGCCTGAAAGAAAAGTGTGAAGGAGGCTGTTCCAATAAACTGGTCGTAAAGAGTGACCCTCTTCTCATCAACACTAACGGAACCTCATTGATTGGTGTTACGTCCTATGTGGTATCGGAATGCGAGTGCACCGCAAGGAAGTTCGAAGTTGCAGAAGATATCTCCAGATGTCGCCCAGACAGCTGTCTTAATGGAGGGACCTGTATTCAGAGGGAATATGATTTCATGTAAGTACAGTTCAGTTGAAATTGTCCGTATATTCATTAACACGTTCAATGGTTACTTAAAATAACAAGCAACTAATTATCACAGCACTGACTGAAATTAAAGTGAGTAGCCGCTTAAATAATCGGTGGTGTATAACAATGCGACACAATTAGGTTCCAGGAAACTAATCATGTCATTGTTCGTGTCTGTGTTAGATATTAAAGTTATCCGTATTTACACTTTACAGATGCCAATGTCCAAGAGAATTCAGAGGCAGCAGATGCCAGCAAACTCACATTAGTTTCTCTGGAGATGGCTGGGCTTGGTTCAAGCCGCTCGCTCAGTGTGAAGAGAGCCACACCAGCCTCGAATTCATGACATTTAAAGGAGAGGGACTCGTTTTGTACAACGGACCCATCAGAGAACTGATGACTGAGGAAGTGGAAGATTTTGTCATACTAGAATTGCGAAAAGGGTATCCATTATTGCGGATAAACCACGGAACGGGAGAGGCCAAACTACAAATAGACGGCAGAGACCGAGCTGGAAACTTGAGGATGAGAGGTTTGAATGATGGGAAGTGGCACAAGATTGACATATTTAGAAATGGAGCGGTGAGTATGACTGAGCAAAACCAGCAATAGCTTAGTTGATTTGAAAAATGATTTGTTGTTGAAATTGGTTCTAATGTGTGATGTATATCTTTACCTTCAGGAGGTGAGAATGGTGGTTGATAACTGTAAGACAGCAACAATCGAAGAAAACGAATATGATCAAACATTCGACGAAGATAGGGCTCCATGTGAAGTAGAAAGGACGACACCAGGAGAAAACAAATTTGTTAACGTCAACACTCCTCTTCAACTGGGTGGGAGATCTAATACGAATATCGAATTCCCGGACAGTGTCACCGACACGGGATTTGACGGATGCATTAAAAATTTGATTCATGATGGAGAGGTAGGAATATCCTAAGACTTTTTCCATACACAATTCGCTATTTGCAAAATCCTAGTTACATGGTAACTCCTTCCTTATGCTACATAATTTGTGCAACAATTAATTATTTGTAGTTATATGACCTCCACATCGGTCGTGTTGGGGAACACAAGAATGCTGCTGATGGGTGTCAAAGAGAAGAAGCTGTATGCGGTGCTAATGATGTTGATGGCGCCAAGTGCGGGGTTAATGGTACATGTGTCGGTAGTTTCCAAGATGATTTTAGATGCGTGTGCAACCCAGGATCCAGGGGTCACAGATGCGAAATATGTAAGAACCTCAGTAAAACGAATGGCTCTGTCATTTGTAGGATTTTTTTATGTTCCAATGGGAACAAATTCATGCACTTGAAACCTCTGTTTGGTTTGTTTTTCAGTAACTCCAGTTAAAGACTTCCAGGACCACAGTTACATTGAATGGGACTTCAAAGAATCATTCCACAGGATGTTGGAAGAACGTCCATACACTACAGAGTTACAACTAATGTTCAGAACAAGACATGACAATGGATTGTTATTTAAAGTTCAAAACATACAAAAATCAGAATATATGATATTGGAGGTGAGTGTAATGAATAGTGAACTTCTCTATTATTTGTTTGTTCCCTAGTCTGTGCAAGTGAATGTCATCTCGAAGATCACTTACCTTTGTGCCAACGTATTTGTCTTTTTATTTCAGATTAAAGAAAGGAAAATAAGGTTCCGCTACAACCTGGGCAGTGGCGAGGAGATAGTATATCTCCATTATGTTAACGTTACTGACGGACAGTGGCACACAGTGTATGTGCAGCGCATAGGTAAGGCGGCTGTGATGAAGCTGGATGGTGGTGAAGGAAGACATTACAACAGAACAGAGGGAACGCTGGGAGGTCATCTGCACATTAAGGTGGCGAGAAGATCATTTTACGCTGGAGGAGACGTGAAATTCCCAGCTCACAATGTGCCTGCCATTGTTGATTATGACTACAGAGATAGTAAGTTGCTGTGGATGAACTAAAATAACCCATCAGATGTAAATTACGTAAAGAAAATAATAGGAGACAGGATTCTTTACAACGTAAAATAATATGCGCGTACATTGCAGGTTGTATGAATGATATCCGGTATGACGGATACTGGCTGCCCATGGACTCATGGGAAAACTCGCAAAGTAAAGTAGCTGATTTAACCAGAAGTGCCAATCTTAACGACAGCTGTCGATCCGATGCCTGTAATTTCCTTGCGTGCACCCTACCATTGGAGTGCACAGATTTGTGGAGACATGCAGAGTGCAGGTAAACAACAACAAATGAAACATGCGACAACCATGGTTCTTCAATTATGTACTCCCAGGAAAAAGATAATAGACGTAAATATAAAGTTTTAATTTATTTTTGTTTCTTTGTTTTAGATGTCCATTCGGACAGATGCTCGTGCCCAACAGTGAAGAGATGTGTGTCAACATAAATGAATGTCTTGGAAATCCTTGTGTGAACGGTGAATGTATCGACCGCGACCGCGGGTTCGAATGTCACTGTTTCGCAGGGTATTCAGGCATTCACTGCAAAGAAAAGCAAGAAGCCTACACAGCTTACGTCAGTCATGGATTCATCATTGCCATAGTTATCTGTGTTCTCGTCGTTTTGTGTAAGTTTTTACTTTTCTTCATCTGTGTCATGATTTTGGTTTTCAGAAAAGTACTGTTTTATATTTACAAAAGGGGTCAAAACGATAAGACTAATAAACTGAATGGAAAGGCAGTGGGCCTGTCGTTTTACAGCTTTTCGCGTTTTCAACGCTGGAGAAATTTTGGATACATGGATTTCACTGTTTAACATGATTTTCTTTCCACTTTTATACATATTTCTAATAATAAACGATTCTATACTGTGTTTCATTCAGTGTGAAGCCTTACACCCTTGGCTGTAACAAATACAAATATACTGTTGACATAATAGTATAACCTTGAAGATAGGCGTTTACTGAAAGTTATGAAATAATGGGACGTTAGAGAATACACAAAGTTATCAGTTGAGTTGACGAATTGCCATTCCGAAGTCTCTTTTAGATTATTTCTACTCAGGGTCATCAAAGTGTAACAAGGCACAAGCCTTGCGTGGGCAACTTTCAATTGATCCGGAATTGCAGCAAACATCAGAACATGCCTCGCTCAAGAGTCCTGTGATGATGTTTCCCAGAGATTTAGGAGAAATATCTTGGAGAATGATGACCCAAAGTACTTTTTTCTATTTACTATCTCCAAGTGTCCATGTAAAAACACTTTACAGTTCTGGCTGTCAAACTTATCTATCAAAGCTGTTTAGCAGCAACACTGACAATACGAGTTTTATGGTCATGAAACGTTAGTATCAAGCCATTTCAAGACCATCATGCCATCACAAAAGGAGAGACAACGCTGGGAATTCTGTGTTTGACCCGATGGATATAAAAGATGATAAATTAATTAAACAAGCATGACAAACATGAAAGAATCTGCTATGGCGAATAACTGATGTCAATTCATTTGATGAAAACTTTTAAAATTGTTACGAAGAAGATAAACAGGAAGAATTCAGATTTACAAAAGAAAATCCCACATTTCAGTCTCACCGGTAAAAAAGAAAAAGAGTACAGCTGTATTAAGTATTCGTCGTGTAGTTATTTAAGTCTGCTGTATCTAAATAGAACTTTTATGTGATTTTTTGGTAAAATAGTTTCAATGCTGAGTAAGTAAAATTAAAACATGATTGGTATGAGGTTACGGGTTGAACTTTAGGCTGCACATTGCACTTTTTGCTGGAATCGTAACATAATTTGGCTAAAAATTGCTGCCGTATTTTGTAAGAAATAATCACATTTCATATCTCTCATCAAAGCGCTAGGCATTTGCTAATAACAATATTTCCACCAAATTCTTATTTACCTCTCTCCCTTTTTTCTATGGCGTGCTTCTTCATTTACACAATATATTGTGATTAATATTTGGAAGCAATATACTAGATCTGTTTTCAGGATTTAACTTCAATTGAAAAATATCATGTTGGATGTTATTCTAATTTTTACGTTAAGTTAATTGTTAATCCTGGTGTCGATTTTATTAAGTTCGGGATAGCAACATTACAACCAATTATTGCCTCTACTTGTTCAGTCAATTATTTGCTTGCTTGTGAAATGCAGAAATACCTACATGATAAAGAGATAGACTTCATCAGTATGAAATTGATTTCAAGTTGTTGCTCATTTCAGTATTGGCGTTACTGTTCTTCGTGTACAGTCGGCGCAGACATCACAGTCCTGTACTCGCTATCATGGATCCTGATGACGATGTCAGGGAAAATATTATACACTATGACGAGGAGGGTGTAGGTAAGTTTACTTCGATGACTACCACAGACTAAAAAAAGAAAGAAAAGAAAAGACTTCAAACAGAAGTCCTTCATTTGGTATCTTCGAAGCTGCCAGATCAACTGTTTCGTGCAACAGCGTGCAAATTTTGAGTGTAACGCATGCAGTTATTATCACTGAACGTTTTCAATTTAGGCGAGGAAGATCAGGATGCCTATGATATAAATAGGTTAAAGAAACCTATAGACGACCCTCCAACGCTACTTCACAAACCCCCCGTGGAACGTGATATGCCACCGCCTCTACCAGAAAAAGAGCGGCCAAGGAAAAGATGTAAGTTTTACTGAAAAAAAAAGTTTATAGTTTAATTACTAGTTCGCAATTGTGTTGTGATATTTCAATGAGTTACAAAAGCTGGCAATACCAACAGACATGCTGAAAAAGAAAGATTTATTAGTTTTGAATTTGTGGTATACAAGAGTTCCCCTTTTGTTGGAAATATCATTGGGCATTCCCCTTGTTTTGTTGCTAATTTAGTTGTGATACAAAGTGGCCCTGGAAAGTACACTTAATTTTTACACAAATTAACTTGCTAAAATTTATTTCAGTGTTGTAAATGAACCAAAAAGGGCAAAAATTAAAAAAACAAAAGGAAGGAGATATTGGCATGGAGATAGAAAACATTTCTGTGTATGCAATGTTGGTGTTTGTCTCTATCATAAGCAAATATTCCCCTTTTTTCCAATCAATCCTAACAAAAGATGAAGAGGTATCGTCCTTAATATAATATACATTTAGCTTTATGTACTTTCCTGTGTTACAAAATTTTTACCTTTATGATTTTGGTAGAAAGTATCTTAGCAAAAACCCTTATGTTACCATGTTTAAAATCAAAAGCTCTTGTATGTGGTATCATGTGAATGAATGCCATGTGCATGTGAAAATATGTATGCAGGGCTTTCATTACCCTAGGTATTCTTCCATCGAAAGACTGTACGGAACTTTGAAGGTTTTATTTATTAGATAATACTTAAAAAGCAGTACAGAGCTTCAGTTTTTTTTTTCAATACTCAGTAGTGTGGACATATCCGGGCAAAATATAGTGAAAGCCTTGGGTATACAAGAAGTGACTACATCTGACCAGTGTAAAGTCCTGTGTCCAATTACTGTGCTAGTAATCCCAGGCATGGGTATAGTGCTTGAACACTCAGGAACTAAGTGAACATTTGTCTTATTTTGCATGTAAAATATTCCAAAACTTAGAATGCAATGAATTGGGTGGTGTTAGTTTTTATTTTTTTATTTTGTACAGTCCAAGCTACGCCGTTGAATTAGCACACAAAAATAGTTCGGTCAAAAACTACCAGTGTTTGTGATTGCTAATGCAAAAGGCGTCATGCAACGCGTCATTGTTTCGTCAGAAGGAATTTGGTAACATGTTACACCTAAGGGGACAAGGAATTTAACTAGCAGCTGATTTCCGTGTTTGTAAGTGGGGTGGAGGTGGTAATATGCGATATTGAACATAGCTGAATTTCTCCCTATGTTTTACACTGAATGCATTGCCTTTTAGGCTGCCGATCAATAAAAAAAGCAATTTCATCGCTTGCTTAGGTCTGATTCAGTGAATTTGTTCAATTTTAAAGTTTTTTTATGACAACTTTGATTTCAGTTGCCCCAGGAGAGCAGCCGGACGTTGGGGACTTTATCAACCACCGTCTAGGAGAGGCAGACGGTGACCCGACAGCGCCACCTCACGACAGCGTTCGGGAGTACGCGTATGAGGGTGGCGGCAGTGACGCCGGATCACTCAGCTCATTAGCGTCTACAGACGAAATGAACGAACAGACTTACGATTATCTGAATGACTGGGGACCCCGGTTTACCAAATTGAAAGACATGTATGGAAACGAAGAAAGTGACTAGTCAGCTTGGACGTTTATTCAAGCGTCAGAAATCCCCCAGTCTGCAAATAAGTGTCCGTAACATAAGTCATTTAATTATACTGAATGATTCAAAAGAAGAAAAGTATTAGGTGGTTGATAAATAGTCATTGTGAAAGCTGAATTACAAGCAATCGGTAGACTGGAAAGTTCCAGAATGGAGGTTGAATTTAGCTTTTTGTAAAATCCCTAAAAAAAACTACCACAAATCAATGCAAAAGAGTGATGACAATAAGGTGCTGTCTCGTGAATGTTCACTTCAATAATATATAAATGACGGAATTTACACTCATCTAGATGGTCTCAACACGATATTTGCTCTGCTAGTGGAACAGTGTACAACTCCTTTGCGATAGTCGTCAACACTCCTACCAAGGACAGAAGAGAAACGATCTGACCAAGCGCAATTCCAATGGTTAATTCCCAGACAAAATATTTTTTCGTAGAATTCCAATAAATGCCACCACAGTGTCAGCCTATGAAATGGGCGACATAGTTTAATTCCGTTTGGACCAAAACAGTTTGCTACCATTCCATGGCTTTTAGCAGTGAAGTTAACTTGCGTTTGAAAATGCATGTATGTGTCATTGTATGTGCCACACAGGAAATGTATGAATATTCGAAATGTTTTGTGTAAAACAAAAGGTGTTCTTATAGAAAAAAGAGTATTGCAAAAGAGACTAACGCATCTGTACATTGAGAAATGTTTACATTTCAAGATCACTGATATCGTTTGAAATAACTTTGTAGTTCATTAGGATGTGTGTGTCATGAAAATACACATTATGATATTAATGTTTAAACTTTTAAGACTTGTGCGTGTCGGGTGTAACGAACATTTTAAGCTGAATATTTTTATATGGGACGCCTGTTATCAAATAGAAAAATTGAATCCCTCGCCCTGTGTAGAAAGAAACGCATTTCTATTGGGAATAGAAATTAAATTTCTGTGTGTTCTTTTGTTTTAAAACTCTGTGCATCAAAATGCATGGTGCATGTACAACAAAGGAAGTGTGAAATGTAAAATATGTAAATAGATGATCATGTTGTGTGAAAAAGAAAAATGACCAGTTGAAGACAATGAACTCAATAAACCGATTACCTGACAGAAATTACACGCATGTTATTGAAATAAATAGGCATCATTTTCACCAAGAAAATTTGTACATTTTTAGCCAAATTTATGGTTTGTAATGGTTCATGTTTTATGTTCTGACTCACAGTTATAATGCATTTAATTGATTTGATCAATGTACTTGACTATCACACAGAAATTTACCAACTATTTGATGTTTTTGCTGAACACTCAAGTATTTTTAATCCCCAAACCATAAAACTGAACAGATACACGAACATTTCTGAAAAGGAATGGATGTTTAAAGATTCAGATCTTTTCAGGGATTAATTTTCAATAGGCAGTATATTTTTATCACATTTTATTTTGTTTGTTGTCAGTTTTATTAGCCATCATGACACTTGTTTAGTATTTTTACCAGATTCTTACACTGTGGAGTGAATAGTGGAATGAAACAGATTAATGATAGATTTTTGTACAAGTATTAGTTTACCACATTTGTTTCTGATGTGTGATCAGTAATAAATGCGCTTTTAGAAGTTTTGCAATAATCCTTCACAGATGACGTTGAAAAAATCCTTTGTCAATTTTACTTTACACATGGTAAGTTAAATAAACAGGGATCACCAGTGTTATTATGTCAGTGTCATTAATTTAGCATACTTAACCATTTCCATGTCTGAAAAATCATCCATATTTCATTCACAGTACAGCAATGTTGGAAGTTATCGAAAAATATTTCATAGTTCACACAAATCTAGGAAAGATGACATGGAAAAGGTTATGAATGCAAAGCCACATTTTTTGGTGCTATTAGTTGTTATTTTTTGTATTCTGATAAGAATGTGTATGTCATTTCGTTATTCGATACGTGCCGTTAACTCAATGTGACAGTTGATTTTGATTTGTAAAATGACGAAATTCTGTGCAATGTTTGAGTACACTAGTAGTTGCTATATTCGTAGTTTTTATTTATTTGTACATTCGATTATAGCGCGACAAGAAATTACTAACAGTATAGAAACGAGGCATTGTAGAGTGATGATGCTGCTATTTCTAACTTGTCGGGGCTCTCAAATGTGAGATAAACCTGTCAGTTTAGATATTAACAAGCAAATGTACTACATTTGTCAAGATAGCTTAGTTCAGTCAACTTTGTCATGATTTGCTGTCTGTTCATACACGTATTTGTATGATCTCGTTGAATAATGCCACTTACCTGTTACAGAAACATGTGTAGACCTCCGTTTCATGTACATCGTGTATTTGTCTTCATGCAGATGACGATTGAGGTTTGAAATGCAGGACGTTTTATTACGTTACTTGCCTGGAAACATATTAAGTTACAGACATTTCCAGTTTGACGACGATCCGTTTCTAAAAGTTATAAAATGGAAACCTGTATTTTAAATACAGCATGAAAATTGTTTAGTTTGCATAAACTAACACCGGAACTGCCAGCAACTTTAAAAAGTAACATTTTTACTTAATGCAATTGATCAGGGAGATAAATATTCTAGTCTTGTCAAACAATCTTGTGGATAATTTATTTGTATTATGACGTGTTTATGTTAAAAGAGTGCACCGTGGTGTATATTATGCACGTCCATTTATGTGAGGAAGAGCAGGACAGCTTCAAAACTAGAAGTCATTCCAGATTTTTAAAGTGCTCTTTCTTTTGAGTTTTGAATGCTAAAGAAAACACGTAACAGTTGCGTAAATGAAATCTGGACCTATGTTTTGAGTGTGAATACATTTTGTAAATTGTGATGAACAGACCGCAAATCACGCCAATTCCCTTCAGCTGTAACCAAATACCCATCGCGAATACTGTAAAAATGATAACGGTTCTCAAAATGAAAATGTTCTTGTACACAGAAAAATGTGCTGTTGATGAATTTGTGATTTTGTTCCAAAATGTCAGAACATTATCAAAAATAAAAATACAAAAAACTCTGCGTTATTTTCAGAACATTATCAACAAGAAAGTCCTCCTGCGTGAACGCAAGAGGTATACCGTTCGCCTCGTAGCAAGTGCTTGCTCTGTTGTTCTGTACTCAGTGGAGGAGGGGGGGGGGGGCCGTACCCCAACATGACCTGGCTGGGGGTGGCACCCAACCTGACCTGTGGTTCCCCCCCCCCAGAAAGGACATGGGACCAGTGGAAGTATTATGGGCTGGAGATGGGGTTAACCCCACCCCTTCCCGTAAACAGACACACCTGTGAGCACATTACCTTTGATTCTTGATAGAAACGAAGGGATGACACAGTGCCGCCACCTGCCGTGGAGAGTTAATGGCATTTTGCATCCACTTTTCGCGCGAACGGAAGTTATTTTTAAAAAAATCAAATTCGAAATATTTTAAGAAAATTGGATCTAATTTAGTAATTGGTCACTTGTGTAAACAGAATACGATAAAAATATTATTTGGCAGCGGTGGGATTCGAACCCACGCCTCCGAAGAGACTGGTGCCTTAAACCAGCGCCTTAGACCGCTCGGCCACGCTACCGATGTGATGAGGCATTGAAGTTCCTGTTCTTTAGTTTCTATTTTGAAAAATAAATGGTGCCTTGCTACAACTGTGTTTTCATTGGTGGACCCCCTCCTTTGGGAAATCCTGGATCCGCCACTGGTTTCACTGCCGGATCGAGGGGGAGGGGGCCCGATCCCCAGATTTGGAGGCCCCAATGTGTAATTTAAGAGCTAAAGGATGAATATTTAGGGCCCAAATTTTATATTCAGACAGGCAGGGTGCCAACCGTGTGTGCCAACCTATTATTTGACCAAATTTTTCCTGAAAACTGCATAAAAATGAAAGAATTTGGACCCAGAGGGGGGCACCAATGCTTCAATCATCCAACTCCGCTTCGCTACATTGGCAAAATCAAGGAAAAAAATTTGGGCCCCTCCTTGACCAAATCCTGGACCCGCTACTGGGTTTCAGGCAGTTTCTAACAACCCTCCTTTTTGATCTCTGAAGTCCGGAGAGTGGTTATATGCAATGGAACGTGCAACCTAGATTGGATATGCGCATTGTTTGACTGATTATTGGCATTGGCGGATTTAGAGGGACACCCCGTGTATTGCAAACTGCTGAGCCGCCGTCTAGAGTTTAGAGTGACACCTAGAGTTAATTTTTTATGTTATCCGCTACTCGTGGTGCCGTCTTCTGTGCTATCTGCTTGCACATGCACACTTACGCTATCCACCTTTTTTGATGAAGAAGGTCAAAAGTTTTTGTTGAGGATTTAAATCAATTTCACTTAGTCATGTCTAAAAAAACACCATCAAAATTTGATTTAGGAAAGGCAAAGGAGTTAGCTGAGTCCTGGAATGGTAAGTTTTTTGCGTTATCCGAGTGAAATAGTACATTTCCCCATGTAATTAGCCATGTGCTCCACAAATCCAATATGGCGCCTTCGGTTTCCACGCTATCCGGAGAACCATGTGCTCTTGAAATTTCAAAATATTTACTTCACATTTCGGATAACACACAATTTAAATCAAAATATTGCACAGAAACCTAATTTCAGGAGAGGAAAATGTTTTCATGTTGAACAACTTCACTTTTTTTGGGTACCAATGTCACTCATGCTATCCGAAAATGGTTTTTCCAGAAATTTTACAAGTTACCAGTCAAACAGAAACAACAGAAGTCCAAGCAATAGTCCATCAGGCTGATGTTCCAGATTTAGATTTAGAAGTGAAACTTGAACAGGAGGAGGAGGAGGAGGGTGGTGGGAATGGTGCTGAAGGTGATGAAATAGAAGAACTGTCTGAGGAGTCTGCAGCAAGAAGCCTCCTCCTCCTCTCCCAATCTCAACAAACTTTTGAGCCATCCAGATTCAAATCCTTGTGGGAAGGTATATTTCATTATGTCATGCGTTATCCGAAAGTTGTAATTACTTTAATATTGACATCCTTGTTGGAAGGTATATTTCATTATGTCATGCGTTATCCGAAAGTTGTAATTATTTTAAACCAT
>JBCAUG010008349.1:0-11249 GCA_038406175.1 Haplosyllis leylae
GACTGGACCTGAGTACCCCCCCAGACCAGACCTGAGTACCCCCCCCGGGACCAGACGTGAGTACCCCCCCCCCCAGTTGACAGACAGACAGGTGTAAAACTATTACCTTCCCTCCGTACTACGTATGCGGTCGGTAATAATATAGAGTCATCTTGCCACTAGGGGGCCTTAAAGTCACAAAAACGTGACGAATATTGCACACGTCGCCAGAAGTTAATAACAACAGAATAATATCGTAATGAAATTTCAAAGAAAATTCCAGATGTGGTGTTTGGGGCACATTCTGAAGATAGATTTACACGTAACGTCTTCTTTTGCGGTTTTTTTAATCTTTGCCATCGTGTTCTTGAAAATGCAAACGTCAAGTGTGAGCACCGTCACTTTTAGCCATAGAACCCATCCTGGACGTTTAACGCAGACGTTACGTATGAACAAGACTTTTAAGAAATTCTTGGATCTGCCAGTGGACCACCACAAATACGTTGCTTTTCAGAATAATCAGAGTGCGTGCATGATGTTTTTTGAAATGAACAAGTATGATGCACCGTGCCCTAACAAACGGGCAATGGAAGAAAGTGCAATAAAAGCACTACAAGACTGCGAGGATGAATTTGATCCATTTGTTGGTGGAATTGTTCCATCAAGTAAAGCAGAAAATGTGGTTCTGTCATCTGGAGAGTACTTTCTGTCAGATATCAATTCCTGCTGCGTCCCTGGTAATGAAAACGAAAAGGGGAAACCAACTCTGGTGGATGAATTTTATCAAGCTCTGCTCACAAACGCAAGAGAGGAAAAGGCTTCAAACACGGTGAACATTTCAATAATGAGTCTTTTTTATTGTCCAGTTGAGTGTTGAAGTCCAAAGTTACAACATTAAAAATATGCATAGTAATAATACATATCAAATCTTGAAAAAAATGTCTTTAAAAGTAATGGTTTTTGCATTTGCGCCAAATTGTTTGGGTTGAAAATGTCCTCAAGGCCTGTTCACACTGAGCGACCCCATTGCGGATGCCGTTACGTTGACGGGCAAAACGGGTGTGCAACCCATTCTGCGCGTCCCAGTGCCCGTCAAAAAGATCACGTCACTTGAGTTGTGCGGCGTGAACAGGCCTCACGCCACAGGTAATAACGTATTTTCTTGTTCTAAAGGAGATTGCGGGATGGAAAACTTGCCACTACCCACACAGAAGTGAATTAAGCGCAGGCTTCTTGCAGAAAATTCGTGAAGAAATCTCTGAAAAGCCACCAGCAAGTGTGAATAAATCAAGATCAACTCCAAGAGCACACTCACCACAAAAAGTTCCAATAAGCAGCAGTGAAAAAATTGAGAAACCGTCAAAAACTCTTTCATGGACCGGTCAGAAATTACCAAGTGCTCCAATTTGCAAAGCAGGTGAGTTTAAATGGCCAAGTTTATTCCACCGTTACTTAGTGTAGAGAATTTGAGATTGTAGCTAGATTTGTCGGAGAATTGTTTTCAGAGCGATGAAATCGAAATTAAAATGCGACAAATGAAATCTTGGTAAAAGAGTCATCAGCCCTGTATCTGGCACATTCCGACAAGAATGTTTTCGTCAAGTACATAATTAGCAGTGTCTCTCTTATTTTATTTTACTCATAGTCTGCATATTTTCTATTTGAAAATATTTTTTCGTTTTTATTTGTCGTTTTGTCAGAATTAACTGTTATAATAACAGGAAAAAGTCCCGAATGCGAAACTTGTATAAGAGAGATGCTGAGGGACAAGAGAACCGAGGAAAGAGAACTCGGAGATGCAGAACCCCCAACCTCTGGGAGTTACTTCGCAAAGGCTGCAGCCGAAATGCCAGCAGCACCGCAAACTCCAACGAAATTGAAACAAGTACGAAGCGTAAAACCCAACGTCCAAGCGCAGGAGTGCGTAGCTAACAGGAAACCAAAGTTGCGCAGGGTTAAAGGTTCGCTGGTAACACATGAAGATGGAATCTTCCCACACGATATGTCAGGATCATACTACACGGAATTGTACAGGTTCATATATTCAATGGACAACGACATTTCGTGTTTCGGTTAGTTTTGAAACTTGTTTGTTCTTTTTTTTTTTTTTTTGCTTTTAACGACCACGTAAGAAGTATGAGAAAAGGTAATGTTTTCATCCGTGTGTGTGATTCTGTTCACGGTGGTGGGGAGGAGGGATTGGTGGGGGGATCTGATCAGCCCCTGACACCCCTCCCACTATCCCACCCACCCTTCTCACCCCACCCCCCACCACCCTCCTCAGGTCATGTTGTAGGGAACCCACCCCCGCCCCCGCATCCTCCCCACCTGCCTAGGACCAGTCTAGAATGATCAACGTGAGGAATACGGACCAGAAGCCGTGGTGGTTGTACGTCGTAATGAAGACGGAAGTCTAGCAGGTCGTTATTGTTATTTCCATTTCCTTTCTTTCATCTGTCTTTCATTACAGTTCAGGCCTTTTCCACTTGCACTGAGCTTTAGTGATCGCGCTCCCAGTGCTTTGATCAACTCTCTTTCCGCTTGGTGTGATTTGTATTGTCAAAATTTATTGATGTCACACACAAATTCATTTGCATGGTTTATTCCCACCATATCAAATGCAATCTCAATGTGAATAAGCTATTTCTGTAAGGCCTCCGTGTGAATTTTTAGAGCTTCCAAATTTGAGCAGAGAGCCTCAACCACTCGTTTGATGAAGTCTGTCATCCACACCAAACTGACACGGAGCAGAAGTAACAAGCCCGTCTACCTGCAGTCACCGGTCCCGAACCAAGCCCGTGTGAGCAACATCGTGGTACAGCTGGCGGACCAGGACCCGGATTCATTGTGCGACGATGACCTGCAGTACTACGACCACGAGGTTTGTACAGAAACATTGTTGCGCGACACATGTTATGAGACAAAATCCAAGGGGTCTATTTTGACAGACCGATAGCGATTGTTATCTATCCCGTCTTTTAGTAATAATAGTGCACCCTTTGTGATGTTGGACTAAAATTATACGAATCGAGATTGTATGCTCCACGACATTATTCACTTTGAGGCAAAGACCGAACTGCTTTATCTAAACACTTTCTTGCTGGCCATCACTGAGGTTCAAACCTACGATCTTGGGACCAATGTTCGACCCCTCCTTCCCCTGCTGGTGTGTGCATTAAACTTGGCACAAGGACGTTCTAATGCGAAGAAAAGTTATTTGTTCTTGAGCAATTGTCAATTTATTTCAGGAAAACGTGGACATTGTAGAAAAAGATCCCGTTTGCAAGCGATACCAGTACAGAGGTAAGACAGTGAGAAAACAAGAAACTCCTCCAGGAAGCAGATGGACAAACCAATCTCTGAATTACATGTACACAAACAGGGGAGCAGCTGGAACCAAACTACCTCAAGGAATCCACCGCGCAAATTTGCCCCAGTGCGACAAAAAAGGTAGATATTACCGTCCTCTGACTATGCAGATGATTGTTAGATTTGTTCACACTGAAGGAAAGTGACATCGTTAAGAGCAATTTTAACATCCTGTTTAATGACTGATGATTCACTACCTCTACTACAGATCCCCTAAAGATTGCAATGATGACAGAACATTTTCTGTCTCTATTCCTGTTATTTATATGTACACTTTTCATTCCTTCTCTTGAAACACCATCGCAGCACAATTGCTACCTTCACGCAAAACAGAATCTCAAATTTTTTTTCATGTTACAACGTTCTTTACTCAGAGAAAAGGAAGAGCGCTTCAAATCACCGAGTGTCAGCGCGCGGAGTTCCAATTCCATGTCGTCCCTTCTCTGGGATTGATTCATCCGCTGATAGTGCACCGCGAATGCTCACTGCAGACAGAAACGCAGGTAAAAGTTGAATTAATTATTTTACTCCCAAAAAGGACAAGATATGAATTGAAATTGAAAATAGGTTTATTTCAAATCAAATTGGTAAATTGAAGAACTTTCAGGGTAATAGCACCCTAAATATG
Source organism: Haplosyllis leylae (assembly GCA_038406175.1). Classification (NCBI taxonomy): domain Eukaryota; kingdom Metazoa; phylum Annelida; class Polychaeta; order Phyllodocida; family Syllidae; genus Haplosyllis; species Haplosyllis leylae. The sequence goes on from JBCAUG010008349.1 coordinate 3,977, forward strand.
CAAAAACAGAGTAATTCATAACTCAATGGTAATTCATCAGGTTAACCAGTCACATCTATCATAGATGTAAGTCACTACCTAACAGGCAGTCAATCACTGACAAGCAGTAAGTCACTGACAAGCAGTAAATCACCAATTTCCTGTGCAACCCAATGCCACTATGCCGAGGGAGCTTGAAAAGCTTACCTGGCATTCCCAAACAGGAAAATGGTAAGTGAAGTGTAAATACACAATAGCAGTTAAATATATCACAGTGCAAAATTTCATAAAATACACAAAAATTAATATATCACAGATATGACAGATACTGTTAGTGTGGACAATCGCCCCGAAAAGCGCAGAATGTGCTAAACAATAATTTGATACTAGAAATAATGAATAAGAATACAATTAAATTAGATAATCTATCTCGCAAAATGCGGACGTGGAAGTAAGAACCTATTATTTCTGTGTCCTGTACCACCTTGCGACCAGTGGTATCTGTCAGATCTGGTGTCACTTGTATTCTCGCTTGTACGGTGCTTCTTAAAGAAGTCCAACATATGATCCTGCAAATCTTCAAAATCTTCTGCAGCAGGCCTCTTTGCCTGTCGCACAACATTTTCTTCATTGACTCTGGGTCTAAGTTCCCTGAACTTACTTCTGATCAGAAACTCCTGACGTTTTCTGACATTAAACTTGAAAGATGCATCAAGACTCTTCCAGTATGCTGCCAAGCCAGCCTTGGTAAAACGATTATTTATCACAAGATTGTCGTCTTTAGGGTTCCAGAAGTCTCTTAACTTGAGTACTCTCATGGAAATGTTTTCGTGAACTTTACAGGTTGCCTCCAAACATTGATTGAAGGTGGCTCGTGCCTGTCTCTCTAAGTAATCGAAATTTTCATGATTGGCTACCTCAAGCCAATAAATTTGTGTTAGGTCAGGAAGTCACGCTTTTGGGCTCAATTTATCACATCCAGATTGAACTGTTTCAGCAATAAAATCTGCCAAATATTCGATCCATGGTCCTAGTAGTGAGGCAATAGCGTATTTTTTGTATTGAAGATACTGGATCAAATCATCATCCAAGATAACAATAATGTATTCAGGCAAGTAAAACTTGCTGTTTAAAGCTGCGGCCAGAGAGTTCACAATTCTACTGAGCGCATTGGTATTTTTGTCAGAGTACCTGCTACTGCAGAATGGAATTGTTTCATAATGCTCTTTCAAGTAGTAGCTGTAGTCCGACTTCTTGAACTGCCTACGATATGTCTCAGCAACGAAATTATCGCCCAAAAGCCATATTTTCAGTAAACCTTTCAGATCATCTGAAAAGATAGTAGTATAGGAGTGTCATCATAGATTATATTGGTTATTTCATATGTTTACAAAATAAGTATCCTCGATGTGGACAGTAAATAGCATCAACTTGAGCATTTGATCCTTGTCTGCATTCCGTGGTTTTTTAGCATGATCTAGGCCTGACATAAACAAAAACACGTGTTACTATTTCCGGTTTCCGAAAGTGCCGACATCTCATTAGCAGGAACTCCACCCTCTGACCTACTGCCTAAGCGGAACTTTAATCATGGTAAAGAAATTAATTTTATGGCATGACCGAAGTTACAAATTTTGTCGCTGATGTTTCTCCATATATTCGACATAATAAGAAAATTGCGTTTATTGTTCATATAATTATGAATGTTTGTAAATGCGTATGTCTAAAAGTCTAATTTCGGAGTGAAACTTGTTAACTCAAGTACGAGGTCATGAACATGATACGCTAACCCATGTTGCCCATTTCTGTTCCACTATTGTTACTGGACCAGTCTTATGTACTTGTACACTATATTAGACTTCCATCTTCCCATTCTTTTCACCTCCTCAATTGTATAATTATATTTTATTAAATCTGTTGTTCTTCCTACCCTGAAACTGTGCATTCCATACATGTATGGGTCAAGTCCTAATTTGCTAAGACAGAATTTGAGCAAATCTCTAGCATGAGATGGAGATACAGGAGTCCCATCTCTAAATATGAAGAATTGTTCATTGTCTTCTATATATTGCCCTCTAATGGTCGTGTATTCATGCATGAGATGAAAAGGGCAAAAATTTCTTCTTGTGTAGAATCCTGACCTCTCAGTAATGTTTGAAGTGACCTTAATTTTCTGGGGCCTCATTCCCCTGCTATGTGTCTTAGAAGAATAGAGCATCAGCATCAGCTTGTCTTTGTTTCTGCCAAAGTGAACATCTTTGGCTTTAACTACATGGTCACTGATGGTGACTTCACTAATTCTCATCATGCCATAGTATGAGATAGCAAACAGTGCTTGATACATGCTTTGCAGATATACTTGACCCTCATCCATAAACTTTCTCTGTACTTCAAATAATATCATTTCTAATAGACCACATTGAATAGGTAATCTTGTATGCACCCTATCATTGACAATTTTACATGCTTTGGTCAGTGAACCTAGGAGTACTTTTTGGTCATTCCATTCATATCCATCATCCACTAGTATCTTTTTAATTGCAGACACATAAGATTTGACAGTTGAGGATTGCAAGCCTTGATCAATCTTGTACCCAATGAAGAGTGTCATTCTGTTCTCCTAAGCTGAAGGTTTAATGTCCAAATTGATGACAAATCTATTGAATTGTCTCCATATACTCAAGTAGTTTCTAGAGGTGGAAGATCTCTGGGATTGACTCACTAGTTTATCTATAATAAGCTGAATATGCTTGGCAGATATCCTGGAAGAATCTGATGAGCTTTGGGCACAGCTGCTATTCTTCTTCTTTTTGTTTTTCCTACTACCTGAAATTAAATACCAGCTTTAATTATAAAAACTGCATACTGTTAATCATGAGATCCATATTTTGCTGATAGGCCAGATGTCTTGTGGTATGGGAAGAAATGGCTCCAGATTCATTTCTGGTCCAAGGGTTCTGAATCTGTTATAATCCATCCTAGATAAAGCATCTGCTTTGCCATTATCTCCAGTAGATACCCATTCTGCCTTGATTTGTACATTGTGTAAGAGGCACTCTAACACAATGACCCTCAAAAGAATCATACAATTCTTGCAGCTTGAAGTGCTTTTGTTGATCATCTTGCAAACACTTTCATTGTCACAATACAGCAAAAGTCTTGAGTTGTTGAATTTTTTAATCCAATTCAAAACAGCCACTGTCACAGCAAACAGTTCTAGATACTCAATACTTGGATTAGCCACCCTGAACCAATCTTCATCCCATTGGTGGTTGATCCACTCCTTTCCACAATATGCACTCCAACCTTTTGAAATGCTACCTGAAGCATCTGAGTACATGTTTATATCTTTGGCTTCTTGCTCAAAACAAGCTAAAAATGGTCTGCAGAAAATGGCATGAGTAGTTAAAAACCTTTTCCAAATCTCCATATCCATCCTGCATTCAGCAGTAATTCTGATATGATGATGTGGAAGTAACTTGTCATTTGCTCCCAAGCTATATAGTCTTCTGAGGAAGGTTCTGCCTGGTACTACACATCTGCATAAGAAGTTGAGAAATCCTGTAAGTTTCTGCAACTGGTTCAGGGTTATCTTCTTATTTCTCTTGTTGAGTACATAATCTATCATCTCAAGTGCTTTCTGCAATTTGTCCACTGGTATGCCAATTTTTTGTTCTATTGTGTCAATGAGTAGACCCAAGAAAGTTAACATCTGTTATCCCCAAAAAGTCTTCTCAAGGGAAACAGGAAAGTTGATACACTTGCACAATTCTAGGAACACTTTCACTTGATTGTCACACTGAAGTTTACATATTGCTGCAAAGAAAAAGTCATCTAAATAATTGACAAGTGCCCTTTTTGTCCTGTGCTTCACTAGAAATGCTATGGAATCTGAGAACTCCTGGAAGATAGCACAGCTAATTGAGGCTCCAAAAGGTAAACATTTGTCCACAAAGTAGTAAACTTTTCCTATTATAGGATGAGCTGCTTTGAGGATAAGTAGACACCAAGATTTCTTGTCCATTGGTATGTTTCTGAAAGCCATAGACATGTCTGATTTGGCACAGTAGCAAAACTTGCCTGCTTGCAAACATAAGGCCACAGCACCCATGAAATCTGGGTATTTTACTGAACACATGTTGTTAGTTCACAAAGTCTCCATTCCTAGGATATGACAAGTGGAATATTAACCTTGTTTTGGTACCTTTATCCTTGGGTACCAAACCCAAAGGTGATTGAATATAGTATTTGTAAGGAATTTTCTCAAATGGACCTGCATATCTCTTGTCTTTGACTTCTTTCATGATCTTATTCCAGAGTTCAGTAGGAGATCCCACAGTCAGTTGAAGATTTGGAGAATTCTTTTTGACTTTTAGTTGTCCTTGATATTCAAGGGAAAATCCCTTGGTGAAGCCTTTCACCAAATACTTGGGTTTTTGAGAATCAAAATTTGCTTCCTTGAGTAGCTTTTCATACTCTTCCACCTTCACTGGAGTAACAATCCTTTCCAGATCAAAATTTGAATAATTTAGAATCTCTGTAACCACAACAACATAAACATATATTAAACTAACACAATACAGGAACAAACTAATCAGTCCATTAGTCCAGATTCCAAATTCTTAGCGTGACTTGTTTTTCCTTTTGTTATTAAAAGACCCCTTGTTGGGCCCACCATTTGATTCTCTGCATTCCAATTTTTCACAACTTACCACTCTGTGGCTTGGAGAGTCACAGTATGAACATCTTTCAATAAATCGACATTTCTTCCCGAATTTGCACTTGGCACCTTTGTTAAGACTCCAGCAATAGTCGATTTTCTTTTTACCACTGCCGGAATTATTGTTATTGTTGTTGCTACTACTACCCCAGTTGAAGGAACCAAAATTCTTCCTCTGATTGTTATTCCCTCCAGATAAAGGATTTGTCATAGCCAAATTCCACATCTGGTTATAAGTTATTGCCCAGCTGCGGCTTGGATTAAACTCCATTAGTTGCCTAAATGTAACATCGTAGTTGTATACATTATCCCACAAATAAGACATAGAGGCTGTGTTAATAACAGAAATATACTGCCATATCTCTCTTGCCCTAGTGGGATTTTTCGTACAATACACTGTCGCATACATGTGAAATGTTTGTTCCCATCTCTGGAAACAATTTATTCTACTAGTAGTCTTAGCAGGAACTAGGTAAGTACTACCTTCACTTTGGACCCATTCTAGCTTAGTCTCATTATTTGCACTGTATTTACTCCCAAACACTCCATTATCCTTTGGTAGTAATTTGTCTAAGTCCACAAACTGACCACTCTCAATCTTTTTCCTTAAACTGTCATCGATGTGACAGGTTAAATGGAAGAAATCATCATCTGTCAATTTACCTTTATCTCCAAGGAGTGGTCTTTGTTCAAATTGCTCTCTAACTGTAGTGTTATCTGACAAAGTACCAGATCTCATATCCATTAATATCGGCTCATGTTGCTGTTGCTGTGGAATTATCTTGTGCTGATCCATCGGACCACTCCCACTCAAATGCCTTGAATTATCAACTACCTGTGTGAAATGGGGCTGTAATAACATACCTGGTGGGTTTTCCACCGCCGCTCTGAACTTTTCTGTCTCTAGGATTGCATTCTCCATCCTACTTCTGGCCTCCTCTAGTCCCAGGGCGTTCACTGTAGATCTGGGTGGCAGTCTTCTTGGACTTCCATTGTGCATGTCCTTATCCTTATCTTCGTGTTCCAGCCTCATATTATCTACAAAATTAGATATTTTTAACATCATATCATTTGCCTTATTTCCCTCTTCTCTTTTGATAGATTCTCTCCTCTGAGTATGTTGGTGATTGACAACAGTAACCAGTGTTAACTTTAAATGATTAACCGCTGGTTGATAATTACCACGACTCTGACCCTTTGTGAGAGCTGGAGCGTAAATTGTAGTGTCTGATGGTGATTTAATCAGCACATTACCTGTACTTTTCTTCGGTCCTGTATTTTGAGGTGATATTGTTGTCAGGATTTGTGAAGTACTAGTTTCACCCGATTTCATGGCACTTTGTATCCTTTTATCTAACATCCTGTTGAATAATTTCTTGAGGTGTGGATTGTTCATAATTAGTTGCTCTTCTGTAATACTACTTGAAGTAGCACCTAATCCTACACCCTCATTCACAGTGGAATCAACTGTTTCACCACCACCTAAAGGCAACTTTGTAGGAGTGGTTACCGTATTATTCTTATCCATTTCAACATCATATTGTTCATCAATACTTTCCTCTTCATCTTCTTCCTCATCTTCCATCATATCATCGATGTAATCTAGTTCCTCATCGGAATTCACAGAAACCTGGATGCCATCAAAAAGATTTTCATTGATTTCAACTTTTGAAGAATGACCTCATTTAGAAACTAGTTTCTTAACTGGATTTTCTTTTCGCACTAATTTTCCCCTTTTTGCAACTTGTGCATTGTTGTTACTACCTCTTCTTTTTGATTTTGTATCAAGCTCTTTATTATCTTCATAAATAAAATCTATTTTGCGCTTGGCAACTACATTTCTTTTTGAAACCCGACAATCTAGATCTTTGTTTACATTCACTATCATGGCAGCAACAACATTTTTCTGAGAACTTTTGGGTCCCCATTTTCTTTCAATTTTTACACCTACCGTAGGTGCTGTATCTTCTTGAATTTGATTTTTCTTACTGCCTTTTGGCCTCATGATTCCTCTTGAATCAAACTAGATCTTTATTAATCAGTATTTACTCATGAAATACTCGAAACTTTTCTTCTTGAAATTAGATCCGTGTTACCATTGATTTGAAATAAACAAGAATGGCTGTTGGTGACGTAGGCAACAGCAATGTCATTAATGTCACGAGGGAATTCCCTCCAAGATGCAGCTCGGTTCTTGGCCATTTCGTCCGCAAAAACCATTTTATGTTCATAAAATGAGTCTTTTTAAATTGGAGACATTAATCCTTTTTGAGGGACCACTAATATCCCTTTTTGTTTTCTGGTGACATGATGGATTCCTCAGATTCACCTCTGAGTGAGACACCTGGCGACTCTTAAAGGCCAGTGTGGCAGGCCCACCCCTTCCTCACTCATGTAATTACCTTCTTCGTAGTACATTTCAAGAAGTTGAATCAGCTCTGCACCATTTGCGTTACAGCTACAATGATAAACACCAAAAGAAGTCACCGATTCACTTCTGAGTGCTACACCTGCAGACTTCATGGCAAATCCATCTCCTCTCTCTCACCATTTAATTAGTTCCTTCCTAATCCT
>JBCAUG010008360.1:0-11249 GCA_038406175.1 Haplosyllis leylae
ATCAGTCTGGTGGCATTTCTGGAGGTCCTACTTTCATAGGGTGCAACTCCCTTATATACCTAATGCCTAGTCACCAGGAGATCAGTGCTACCACACAAATAGTACCTAGGAGGGTGACAATTTGGCAAAGGTCTGGAGCTATCCAGCAGCTTTGGTGGTTAATGCAGGTACCTAAACAAACTAACCAAGGTTTAGACTACTCTCAACACAATTGGACCAGTAGTTACTGTTGTACAGGCCTGATGGGGTGAGTAGGAATACACACTGATGTGTCATGCTGTGATTGGTTATACTCATCTTGCGATTTACTGATTGGCTACCAGGGACTGTGCATGTGCCATCTTTGCACTGATTTGACGTTACATGAGGGGGTGAACAGGGTGTGCATGATCTACACATGATCAGGGCATGGGGATTCTGCGGAACTGTCTGAGGAGGTGGCTGCAGACTAATTCACATTCCTCTGGCCATTGGAAGCTAAAGGGGTTCTCTATTTGCCCGCATCTCCTCAGTTTCGCAATATTCAATCCTCAACCTGTTACATTTATCCCTCTGTAATCTTAGTTGTCTTGCAGAAAAGCACTTGAAAATTCAGGTCTAACATAAACTTATGTGACCAATATGTTGAATCAGTCCAGTTAATCGCTCTTGACTAGGGGATGCAAAGGGTTCTCAGCTTCTAATCCAAAGGAGTGACAACAGTTGTGTGGGTTTTAATTTGTGCAATGAGCCCAAAAGTTGAAGAGGATGATGTGAAAGTACCTCAAATGCTGGGTGGGTAGAAAGTGACCAGTCTCTGAGTAGTCATGACATCTCCATTTGCCCTTGTTTGGACACCGATTCAGAGCAGTGATTCAAAATTCTCACTCAGCTTGGTGAGAACTTGTTGATACGTCTCTTGATATGGTTATATTAGGTGTGTTCCGTATACGTATGACATACCAATATCTGCCTGTGTGTGATCATCTCAGCAGTCTGTATCGATAACTCTAATACATTGATGAGGTATCTGTAGAGTGGTAGTTTATTGTAGTACTTCTGTGGGTAGTTACAGGTTCATTGTGCAATACATAAAATCATGCCCAACTGGGCTAATGAGTAGCTTAAGTAACAAGTATCAGAGTGGTGTACCCTGGTGGGGGGTGCTCAGTGGGTAGGTCACTCAACCATGACTGTTGCCCACTTTGGTCATTTCATGTGCTCAGGATTATGGTTGCTAGGTATTTAGGTATGGTACACCGGGGTCGCTTAGTGCTTCCAGATTCTTGCTATGACACTTGTTTTTCATTTTCTTTTGCAGTAATGTCTTGTGCAGTGGAATTGGCAGTTTTGTCACCATGTTGTCAAATAATATCAACAGAAACTTTGAAAAAGTGTCACCTTAGTGGTTGATTGAGCCTTTTTTTCCCAAAATTTTGGGCCTGTAGTGGGGACCTACGAAGACCTTTTGTTCATCTGTGAATGTAGATGGACTCCTAACTTCAAAAGTCTCAATTGGCAGCCATTTTGTCCACTTGGAAGAGTAAATAATTTATACTACATGGCAGTACCATGCTGTCAGAAGGTAAATAGTAGAAACAAGTGCAAACATCGCCAGACTTTACAGGCACACAGTAAAGTCAGTCAGAAACAAATTCCAGAAATGCCATCCACAATTTACAGAAAAATATTCACATAAGTTTCCAAGACAAAATAAACAAAGTCAAAGAGTTAAAGAATTCCACTTGCTGGCTCGTATGGGTTGTTGTTGTTGAACCATGGCTTTCTGCCATTGATCTTCCAAGGACGGGACTACAGCTATGACCAAAAGGAACTCCAAACTTCAAAATTCTTTTTATCAAAAACCTAAATGAGTAGGTACTGGAGGCAAATGGTGGCAAGCAAAGCCAAACAATGACGGACCTTCGATTATGTGGTTGCTAGAAACAACCTGTGGTAACAAAGGACAAACTATGATGGACATTTGAAGTTCTTAAACTTTCATCCAAACAAAATGGGCATAACACCCCAAAATATGCCTCAAACTCCACATTCGCCTGTTATAACCTATTAGATATGGTGTTGCTATGGCAACCAAGGACAAACAATGATGGACCCCTATGCACACCTATATGTGTACCTCTACATACACCCCTACATACATCCCTATATGCACCTCTATGTGCACCCCTATGCACACCTCTACATGCACCTCTATGCACACCTTACATGCACCTCTATCTGTACTCTATGTGCACCTCTACATGCACCCCTACACACACCTCTATACGCACCCCTACACTCACCTCTACATGCACCTCTAAGCACACCCCTATGTGCACCCCTCTGCTTTCTGATCGGTCAATTGGCCAATGCTTCCCATCAAAACCAATCAGATACTTGGAATGTAAGTTACTAATTTACATAAAACCCTGATTTTTGTCCCCACCACCCTCTTACTAAAGTATCCATGCAGCAAGTTTACATGAAATAGCTTACTCTAATGAGCCAGCTATAACTCAGCATGAGATTTCTTTGATGAACTTTAGTCAGGAGTTCCTGAAATTACAGCTCCAGCTAAAAAGGGGACTTCATTAACTAATTAATAGAGGATTAATTTTTCAGGACAGATGATTCATAATAAAGTGGTCTGTAGAAGAAACAAGCTATGATCAATCCAAGTGATTAGCTGAGAAAAGATCCTACCAAACTGATCACCAAGTACAACAGACCAATGGCAGATTTTGTGGGATGAGGGTGTTACTCCCAGTTTGTGGTCCCCAAATTTATTTAATTTCCAGTGACGGAATTAGGACCAAAAAAGATGCGTGCGCCCCCACCCCTTTGGTCCAATTTTCTTCATTTCTTTTCATATTGTTTTGGAGTCATGAAGATTTTTTTGTTGAAAAGTGGATGAAAATCTCAAATGACTTCAGTTTTCAAGTCATACATCTATGAAACTGAATTGGCACAAGTGGTTAAAGGCAAATGTATTCTTTATGCACCCTGAAGGAACATCACCAATTTCGGACTAAAATTACAATATCAGTAATTTCCGACCTATTAAAGTCAATGGCTGGATTTTTTTCAGGGATTTTTTCCTTGGAAAATCTGCGAATACCACAGGCATTTCAGGACACCTGATGAAAAATTACTGAAGAAAATAAAGTAGTCAGAATTACTGATTGGACATTAGCCAGAATTTTCGGAGTGTGTGTTTATTTTTGTCATTTTTAACCTACTTCTAAATTGAAAACTTAAAATATGCTCATGTCACTTGGTTCATATCACATATCACCAATATACAATTTTTATTAAAAGATTTAGTTTTGTAAGGTCACCAGTGGAGGCTGCTACATTAAAAACTGAAATTCCCACAGACTTACATGGCAAGTCAGTCAGAACAGAAAGTCAGAAATTGCTAATTTCTTCGTTTTATTGCTTATCCACACTGCACGGGAACGGGACTGGTACACATATACAGGGAACGGGACCAAGAGAAATGGGTCCTAATATATTGTAGAGAAATGTTCACACTTGTCTGAGACAGGCAAAAGAACAACGACCTATTGTTTCCTATTGTGCTGGTCCAATTCCCTGTACCTGTCCCGGTCCGAAATTGGTGATATTCCTTTAGGGTGTTTGTGAGTTGTCGGCACAGGATCTGTCAGACACAGATTCCAGGAGGGAAGGGGAGGGGATGGGGAGGGGGGGGGCTCCCAAATCCACCCATCATGTTCAGTATTGTATTGTTTCACTTATGTTCCCCATTATTTTTTCGATACAGCTTTTTATGCTTGTTTTATTTTGTTCAGGTTTTGAAGCCACTGTGGATCGTCAGTGGCGGATTCCAGGGAACGCCCGGACACTCGCAAAACCTATTGAAATGATTTTCTTTAACTTCACAGGAAATTTAAGAACATTTACGAACATATAGTTTTGCTTCCACCTCCCCAATGATTACCGCCCCTTTCCATCAGATATCTTGGACCCCCGGATGACGTTTACTTGCTTGCTAACTTCCTTGAACAAAACAAGATTAATCCAAACTATTTACTAAAAGATCTGACCTGGTTCTGTCCCACACAGGGCGGTGGTGGATCCAGGGATCAACAAGTTCAGTTGCAGATATCCAGGATGTCCCTGGGGAATCGAGCACGTTTTTTCAATTTTGACAAAAAATCCCATGAAATACAGGAAAAAATGGTTCACAAGGAGGAGGGGGCAAGATTTACCTGTAATGTTATAATCGGCAATAGCCAGTGTCTGGCAAGTTGACCAGGCATTGGCGGACCCGGAGGGCCACCGGGTCAATTATTTTTCAATTTCATGCAGTTTTTAGGAGAAAATTTAACAAAATAATAGGTTGCACTGCCACCTTTATGGTTGGCACGCCTTTCGTCTGAGAAATCCTGGATCCGAAACTACATCTTTTTTTCTTGAACAGCCCTTTCAAAATTGGCGGGTATTTTTCACTGCAGAATCAGAGACATCTTTTGCAAATTGTTGCCATTAATTGTACTGTAGTGGCATCTAACTTTAAAGTTTCCACGGGAATTAATAAGATGCACGAAGTATAAAACCTCCGGGACGGAGACAGCCGAAGTGAAATCAGCAAGGCAAGACAACCCTGTATGAAACAACAGTAGAAAAACAAGCAACACCTCTCTTGCCTTCCCTCTGGACCAGGTAGAAGACACTATCGGACGCTTGAGTTACCCGTGAGTGAAGAACATGTCAGAAACACAGGCTGTAGCGCGCAACATACCGACTAGACGAGTGGTTCTGAATGATGCTTCACAACTTCCCAACGACTACTCAACAACCCCTGGAGGGACACTCTTCTCTACCACACCAGGAGGTAATATTTCAACTCCTATCATCGATTTATGCTTAGACTGGGCCTATATTAATTGTGGAAGGTTTTAAGTCGGTTGTCATAGCTGTAGAAGTTAAATTTAATCTCTTATTGCATAATCAAATGATAGATTTATCAACAGAAGATTTCAAGATGGCTGCCGGACCATGTGACATTTTGTTGTTGCTGGCCAGTGCGTAGTTGTTGATTTGGCATTTCCTGCTTTTGTTTCACACCTACGAAATCAATAAGAAGGCTAAAATGGCTGGTGTTTACCTTTTGCAGTAATTGATTTGTGGATTGCAAGCTGTTACGCATGGTAAATAGGTGTTTACTGATGGACCACGTGGTCGTGGTGATGTAAACAATGTGGTCAGTAAACATGTCAGATTTCAACAACTTCTTAGGTGTGCCCTGATTTTTGCTGTTACATGATATTCTTGCGCACAGTTACAAGAATTCTAAATGTGGGATTGGTCTCATGAGTCATGGCAACCGGATTTTTAAGTCGCAGTTTTTATTTCCGTTGCAATATTGACATTCATAAATCATCTGGGGTCAAGGTGCTTTTAAATGTACATGGTAACCCCAGTGCACTGTAGGCCGTGGCTGTTTCCAGGTGCCTCAAATTTTATTGTGCGACATTGAAGAATATTTTGTCAAGAGTTCCATTTTACGACTCGATATCATTTCTAACAGATATAATACAATTGTTGTCTTCCATTGTTCAAGTGATAACATCGAGCTAAATTTAGTCCCACAGAAACCAACCTGGGCAAATTTATTGCTCTGAAGTCCCGACACAAAATAAATATTGTATCTTTAGATGAAGAAACTAGGCAACCAGCAATATGGAATGTTTGCCTTTCAAACAAGCGATCCTCGTATGTTCCGTAACATAAAGTAAATACTTCAAAATATTTCGTGGTGTTTTGTCTTTTGTACCGCTTTAGCTAAAGGCATGTTCACACCAATGAAAAATATCGGTGAATCGATTCTGGACCGAATATTGATGTCGGTCCACGTGTTCTGTTTTGATCCCTTCCAGATTTATAACTGTTGTTGGAAGCGAATAGAAGAAAATTGTGTCGCCTTTGTAATCGTTGAATGTGAATGATTACGGAAAGCAATGTCTTAATTACGTTCAGCAGGTGTAGCACCATCACAGAAGAACCACGTTGCCATGGTACAGAGACATATAGTTGCAAATAAAAATATTTTTGAAGCATTGGTGAAATAACTTTAATTTTGATATTTCAGGCACCCGCATTATATACGATCGAAGCTTCTTACTACAATGTCGTAACTCCCCACTGACGAAGAGTCCACCGCCGAACCTGCCGAAAATACCCGGGGTCACCAGTCCAGAGGGCGAGGTCCGAGAGAATGGTCACGAGAAACAACAGGATCCTAAATCCGAGAAATCAGCGGGTGAGTACAACCCGGGGGAGGAGGGGAGGGGTGACCAGTCCAGAGGGCGAGGTTCAAGAAAATGGTCACAAGAAACTACAGGATCCTAAATCCAAGAAAACAGTGGGTGAGTACCACCCAGGGGAGGGGATCACTAGGCCAGAGAGTGACATCCAAGAGAGTGGTCACGAGAAAGAACAGGATCCTAAATCCCAGAAACCAGTGGACAAGTACAACCCAGAGCAGGAGTCACCAGAGGGTGCGGTCCAAGAGAATGGTCATGAGAAACAACAGGATCCTAAATCCGAGAAAACAATGGGCGAGTACCACCGGGGGGGGGGGGGGAGGGGATCACCAGTTCAGAGGACTAGGTCTGAGAGAATGGTCATGAAAAACAAAAGAATCCTAAATCCCAGAAACCAGTGGGTAAGTACAACCCAGTGCAGGGGTGACCAGTTCAGAGGGTGCGGTCCAAGAGAATAATCATGAGAAACAACAGGTTCCTAAATCCCAGAAACTAGGGGCTGAGTATAACGCGGGAAATCACCAGAAATAACATGATCTCAAGTCATACAAACCGAGTACAACCCTTGGAAGGTGGGGGGTTATCAGAAACAATAAGATCCTAACACCCAGATTTTGGTTTTCGGAGAGAGGGGAATGCACTAGGAGTCAAAACCAGAAAGTTTCCGTCAGCAGCTTGCAGATATGTTTAAAAATGTTGCATTATTGCTAAGATGCCGTGATCAAAATTTCCAATATTTCCAGCCTGAAAAGTTCAATGTGAACGCTTTATCTTTGCCATTGTTTGCATTGTGTATTTTCCTGTTGTAGAAAATGCTGAGGAGCCACAGTTTGAGATGGACATCTGAGAAAACTGCTTCCCAGAATGCCTTTCTACCGGATGACGGCGAACCTGACCTATTATATGACCCAGTTAAAGACCTTGTAAACTCGACAACATTACGTGATAACCACCTTATTGCTAAAGAGATGTATTCCCAAATGTTCTTAGACTTGTTGTTAACACAAACAAAACCATCGATAGAACCATCAGTTCATCTTGATTTACTGTCCATGTTAGACTCAGCGCCTTGTCGCCCCCTGGCGGACGGGGGCGTTGTACTTTGCCGCCCCCGAATGCCAGGGGGTGGGGCGTATGGTATTTTTTGTGAAGAATGCAGTGATTGGCATTCACCCCCAGACTATGACGTCATTTGTATTACACGACGTCACGAAGAACGTCGTAACGTTACAACACTACAGCACCACCACTTGGTGGATGAAACAAGAACTACACGTGAAGAGCAGGAGTACTTGCGACGTTTTCGTAGTTGTTCTCGTTCAGACTTTGATGACTTGAAGCCAGTTTCAGTTGACGATACGCCACTGTGGACTTCACCATTACTTTATGCAAGCTAGCATCAGCGTCGTCATTAGTGGACATTTCGTATTATTCACCAGAAACGGCAAATTTTCCTTTTACAGAAATGATTCTAATTGGAACATCACCTTGAACATTGGTGTATTTATACCGACACTAATACAGTGAAAACGTTCAAATCAGATTTTCTATTTTTGGGATTTCTAGTTCGCAAATTCTAAAAGAAATTAAGAAATACTTGTCGTACCAGATTTTGTGATATAGATGTCTGAAGACAAGGACGTGGTTCCTTCTCAAACTCATTGTCGTAAAAAAAAAGTCTGGTTTTAAATTAACAGAGATGCACCAGTGATCAAGGGGACGGGGGAAATTTGCTGAGTCGGTGGTTATTTCATTGTAATAGAACCATCAAAAATACAACAGAATGTGTTGCATAACTAATGAGAGGGTTGGTTGTGAAAGAATTGTTTTTTCAAAGAAAATTATACTGTGCAAAAAAAAAAAAAAATTTCAAAACAATGAAAATATTTTCCAAGCCCCACCATTAAGTCTTTGAATTGGCTGAAAATGTGTTATGAACAGAAGAAATGTTTGAATAAAAAGGGGGAGATAAATTTTTGAAAAGGGGGGAAAAAAAAACACGAAATGGAAAGGTAGTGGCGCTAATGTATTTGGAATTGTTTTCATATGTAATGTTAATTTCAAGGAGACAAATTGAATTTATTCCCGCAATGTTGCCAGCATTGATTGTGCTTGATACTACTCTACTATAATTATCAATGTGAGGAGATTTTTTTTGATGAGATGGGTATTTTTTTACTCTTTATTGTTGTTAAATGAGTTCTGTATGTTGGGGACCAGGGACGGTGAAAGCAAATTGTAGTGGCGCAACCAGAGCGCTTGCTGCGCGTATTGTAAAATTAATGCATTTTGTAGTTTACAATGCACGAAACATTGAGAAATGTGGACGTATCAATGTTTATCCATAATGTATGATTGTACAATTGCTCAAAGTGAAACCAAAAAGCTACAGTCCCCAAGCTGCGCACTTTGGTTGTGCCACTCCAGTGAATAATGAATGTTAACATGTATGTGCTTAAATCAACGGGAAGAAGAGGAAGTAACCGGTATTGAACTATTCTGTATTGAAACGCAGTGATACTTTTTACTTGGATACAGTAAAAATGTTTTACCTGATTTATTTTCATTTTTTTTTGTCTCAGTGCAGACGTTTTTTTTTTGGTGCAAGTTACGTATAACGTGATTGAGGGAAATGCTTAACAGTGCGTGAACCTTGTTCGTGTGCGCGTGTAATGGTCTGTTCACACTCAGGCCCCGTTTACACCAAGCGTCAGCGTCAACGTAGAGTCAACGCTGCGATGACACTTGCAACACAGATCTCATTGACCACAATGGAGTCGCTGCAAAATGGGTTACAAACCCATTCTGGAGCGACTGTTTTTATTTCCATTAATTTCAATGAGAGCTATGTCGCAAGCATCATCGCAGCGTTGACTCTGCGTTGACGCTGACACTTGGTGTAAACGGGGCCTCACAAAGCGAGAGCGATGTCGTCCAAATTATAGTACTTTTCATACCATACAAACCGTGTTGGTTGTTCACACGAACGAAAGGCGAAATCTAGTCGACGCCTGTACTTGTAAATAGGTGTTGTAAACCTATGTAAAAGCGGAGGCGATACATCGCTGTCGTTTGGTTTGAACAGGCTCTAATAGTGATTGAAGCTCATTGAAGAGCACTTTACCAATGGACAGTATATTCTCATTGTTTGCATTTCTACATACAAACCCACACACACGTGCATTCATAGGCGAAATCTTGTCCTATACACCCTCTCCACTGAGGAATACTCTCTGCGCACCACCCTCACGCCCAGGGGATATCAAACACCCTCGCGACCGGG
Organism: Haplosyllis leylae; assembly: GCA_038406175.1. Lineage (NCBI taxonomy): Eukaryota > Metazoa > Annelida > Polychaeta > Phyllodocida > Syllidae > Haplosyllis > Haplosyllis leylae. Next base: position 9,556 of record JBCAUG010008360.1, read on the forward strand.
GGATATCAATCTGTACACATCCAAACACCCTCAAGTACCCTCATGCTTTGTAGACTGTAAACCCCTGTTTCTGTACTGTTGGGTTAATAGTCATTTCTTAGTGCTGTAAGACATGTATCAGCGTTGAAGGAATTCAAGACCTCGTAGATTTTAAGACCTAATCATTTTCTGCGGATTTTCTCGGGTGAATTCACCTTTAGTAACCGACTCGGAGCTGAGATTGTTATTTTATGCAGATTTACCCGACATTTATTTGATCTTCCGCCGCGTATTACATCAGTATGTATTTTACATATTGTAGACTTAACCTTGTAGAGCCAAATCAAACGCGTTAGTTTCTTCTGATTCACCACATGTCGCGCTCACTAATCCAGTTTTAAGTTGCTGCTGGCGGTAAGAAGCGCCAGGTAGTGTAGCTTGTAATGACGTCGAATAAGTTGTGTGGAATCGGCTGGTGTGATCACACCTTAAGGAAGGGGACTACTGTCAAGACTAGCACACGTGTAATGAGCCCATTCGCACCGAACGAAAGCGACATCGATAACCGATTCATTCCTGCTGAATTCAATGTGTCGTTCACATTGTGTGATAACTGCAAACTTAAAGAGTGTTGCTTTCGCGTTCGCTTTATATCAGTGTGAATGATCCCTGAGGCATTTAGGAACACGCAAGCAGCACGTGCACATGTTTGTTTACTTTAATTATTTGTTATTGATTGATGGTTACTGGTCTTGTAAGCACAACTCGTTTATTATTGGATTATTTTGCTCATCATCATCGGCGTCGTCGTCTTCGTCATCAACATTTGTTACAACTCTTGTATAAATGCAAACAAATGACAATAAATGATATATGAATGAAACAATCTGATTTACAAAACGGTCTTAGTTTTATTTGATGTCGCTTATTGCTGGCTCTCCAGAACAGCTCTTGTGTTTGACGTAATATTACGCCCTGTCTGGATATTCAGAACGACGCCTCAACCTTTCTAACAGGCGTCAGTTTTAGTGGCGCTTGAACGCCATCTGCCGCAAATAGAATTCTCCGCCTGATGGCGATGTAATTGTCTTTCCAATAAAACTCTGACAACCTTGGTGTAAAAGTGATCGTTTCTGTACACAAATACGTCATAATTACGACATCGTTTGATTCAATTGAAGACGATGGCTGCTTCATTAGTATTTAGTACAAATAACGTTACGATTACAGGTCTGAGCATCCTTCTTGATTATCTGGGAGGAAACGAGGCCTATAAAATATATTTCCATTTTAGTAACATTACAATTACAGGTAACAATCCTTCGTGCAGTGAATGCATCCTTGTTTATCAGGATGACACGAGACCTATTGTTACTCAAAATACATTTCATTGTAAATAAACATGAATATCATTGGCGGAAATGTATTTCACAACCAGGAACTAAAACTACAGCTGATCAGTTCGTGAAGCTATTGCCAACATAATTTTTCTACTTTCGAATACAAGTGTCTTCTGTAAAAACAATTTCCCTGTGCGACCAAAAATGACAAAAAACATTCTGTCTGTTCCTTCCCATGTAATTGTTACCGACCGCGTACGTAGTACGAGAGGAAGTACTGTTTTCACAGGTGTCTGTCTGTCCACGGGAGGGGTACTCAGTCCCAGCCGGGGGGGGGGGGGGGGGTTTTTCGGCCTCCCCCCCACCTTTTTTTTG
>JBCAUG010008371.1:0-11248 GCA_038406175.1 Haplosyllis leylae
AGAGAATTAGCTCCATTTATTTTATAATCTGTGGTAGCAATTCATAAACCATTCCAAATGTCTTATTTCTATAATATACAGGTTAAAAGGAGACTTTCAACACAAAATGACCAATTAGCTTCGCAAATAATACACCAAAAATATGCCAATAGAATTAGAATCTGGAACATCATAAACGATAAAGACAAAAGATGAAGTAATATGACACAGGTTTAGTCTATACATAAAATAAAGTTAAATATTAAACGTAACATAATTCCCTTGTACAAAATATAACCACAAAACACGTGCAAAACATGAAAGCATTTGATAATGGTGACGCTAACCTTGATAAACATAAATGCAGACCCTTATCAGATTTAACACAGTACGGATGATTTCTAATTCTTACTTTTGAAATGAGAACCAGTAAAATACTGTCCAATCCAGTTTCAATCAACCATTATCTTGGGACTCTCGTCACAAGGTGCGTTTTGGCATTTATACTTGCATTTGTTTCGCTACCCAAATTGAATATGACGGAAATTCCAATGGGATTGTGAATGTAACGGAGGTTTGTTGCGCCTGGGGCTAATCTGGGCAGAAAGGGAGTTGTATTTTGAACAGAAAATAAACAATCCAGTGTTTGTCTGCAGTGAAGAACCATTCACTGAATTAACATTATTGTAACATATTCCAAGAAAATCAGGTGGATATAAAGATTTCTCAAAGGAAACACATGTCAGTCATTGACATTGGTTTGCTTTTAAGCAATTAGATGAGAAAGTTGTCAGTAAGAATAGTACTTATGCTGCATTTCTAGACGATAAGTACTACTCACAGGGAAGGCACTGAGGTCAACAGAAGGGAGCCTACTCGGTGTCTGGGTCAAATATTAGCTTACTTTCTCGTTTGCACGAGCTTCACGGGCAGCCTAATAACATTACTTTGCGTGTTTTAAATAATTCTGGCACCTTTCGTCTATTCAGAGAAGGTGATATTATCTGAGAGGAAAACCACTGCCACAGGCAATTGTTCTCCTCCAGAAAGTGACACCTGCCACTGAAATTGGCATCTTGAGTGCAGTGACCCGGGTGCACTCAAAAATGCACTTTTCTGAAAAATAAAAATTCAGCATATGTATGACACAACTTTTCAGGGTAGAATAAATCAAGGATCACTTTGCAAGTGACGAAATTACTGAATTATTGCTTAAAATGAATGAATATTGGTAATTTTTACCTTGCTTTTGAAGTCACACGAAAACTGCTAAATCCAATTTTTCTTCAACTTTGAGGCAATTAATCACCAAGAAATAATAATAATCCAGCCTAAATGTTTAGCATGCAGGTACATCCATATGTCAACAATATCCACAAAAAAAATCAGAAAAAAATCTTAATCCTAAAGGCATTTTCCATCACTTGAAAGTTACCACATATTCCCAAAAAAAGACAGATTGATGTGTACGGTTAGGCGGCCAAACAAGCAATGCAGACTGGCAAAGCCTGCTTGTCTGCTCACTCTGTGTGGCTCAGTGGCCTTCCCCGGTCTATTGTCTGCTCTTCACTCCCTTGCCTTTCCAGGCCATTTGAACACCCTTATAAGGAATTTTTGTCAATTCCATCACCAAGAACATTGGGTCCCAGTACAGAGAAGCCTCCTATTCAATAGTGAGCGATTCTGAACATTAATCAGTCCAGGGGACCCACAATACAAAGGCCAGGCAAAGACAAATTTTTAAGACTTCACTCTTCCGATAGGGGTTCTCAAGGTGCCAATCATTATTTAAATAAGATATATAACTGGTCATCGAGCATTATTGCTGAGAATTTAAACTCGTGGCCTAAAGGCCACTCGTTCAAATTCTCAGCTAATAATGCCCTCTGACCAGTTATTTATCCTATACATAGATGATAATCACCTAAATATAACTTTATTACAGACCTTAACCAAAAAGAACGTCCTAAAATGTTGCAGAACAATGAGGCGCGTATTGGTCTTCCCGTAAATTATGTGGTAGTTAAAACACGATGCCTTTAATTTCTCAAATATAATATCTTCAAAGGTTTTAGCCGAGGATTATTTTTGAGAAAATCCAGGGCAGAGTTTGTTTTAACTTATTCAAAATGTTTTGACCCTTCGTCTTTCATAATTATCAAAAATAAATGTTGTAATTATGAAAAGGTGAAGGTGTCAAAAGTTTTTAATTGCCACTAACTCATTAGCTAATTCTTTCGTAATCCCGGGGTGTATTGCACTCCATTGTTGTCAATGTACTCTGTGTTTCACACACTTCTGTTCTTCAGTAAAGATTCTGTATGCCTTGAATCGCATTTAATAAGAAAACGTGCCAATCAGGAAAAGTTCCTCTTGAAAAAACAGGGAAATCCCGAAAAGGAAACATAAACCTGGAGACATTTCTCCTAGGAAAAAGCCAAACGGTCTACTTTTAAGGGAATAAGAAAGAATTTTCGTAAAACCTATCTTTCTCTCTTTTACTTGTTGCATCGTATTCATGCACATGATAGCTAATTTAGATTTAAAAAGTTTACCATCTGTATGTGCACCCTGACAGAGTAGATACCAACTATCTTATTTTCTTTGATCTTGTTTTTATCTTTGTTCCCCAGATCTTCTAAAATATCCGTCCCAAATGAAAGCAAAGAAGAAGCTGAACTGCCACGAGATAACTTCATCAGGGTAAAAATTAAAGCCATATCATCTGTTATTTGTAGTCCTGAACTGGAGTACAAACTAATTGTACGGAAAATATTGTTTATATTCTGAAAGTATATCTAATGTTCATAATTCTACCATGCGTGGTATGAGCATTCAGACCAATTTTTTCGAGGATGCATTGTTAATTTCAACTTACTAACTTTAAAATTAAAAATCTAGTAAAGTCATTGGTTGAAATAAGTCACATGATCTACAGGGGGTGAGTTGGAATGGTAGGTTGGAAAAGGTAGGTTGCGTTTCATTTTGAACTATAAGAATTTTTGTTGCTGACTGTGAAAAAATGTAAGTTGGGTTTCAATTTGCACTTAAAAAAGTTGACTATGAGAAATCAATTTTCAAGATGGAGTAGTAGATTTGTTTTGAATGATAATTTTCATTTTCTTGTGGCAGAATGAAAATAGACAACTTATCTGTCAATGTGAGTTGACCCAGACCTCTTGAAGTGAGTTTGCAACCTACCCTCGACCCCAAGGTTGCAAACTCACCTCTCGATGTCTGAGTCAATTCACAATTCCAGACCGTTGTCTATTTTTTAAACCACGAACTCAACATTTAATGAAAGTTACAAACTGAACTTTTTGCAACGTGATCACGACACTCCAAAACCACCATTGTGACATTACGTTAACAAAACTGCATAAATCCAAAAAAGATTCACCAAACCATTAGTGGAAAGACATCTCATGAATTGTGATATGATTGAGAATATGTGGTATCATTTAATTCCTCTTAGATAATTTTTACATCACATTAAAAGGAGCTGTAGGCTTTTCTGCAAATTAGTTGGGATATGAATTTCACAATTGAGACTGAAGCGTCGTGATAGGAATCTTACAACAGAAGATAATGATGAGAACATGAATTGCACAACATAATGAATTCTGAGAAGCGCAAAATAGACAAGTGAGTGTTCCATTATTTTTTCACTGATAACACACAATGTCGTTCATTGAGCTATCGTTGACCTGCCCAAAGGAAAATAATTGCCAAACAAAAAAGTACATGTAATGAATACAAAAAAGAAACAAAGAAGCACATTTAATTGTTACGCTCATTACGCCGGATTCATAATTTTTGAATGAAGTAAATTCCTCCTTTCTAAGAAGAAAATTCTATAATTGTGCTGTTCCTTTTATTTCGACTATTCAGAACACAGAACACGCACACTTAACATTGTTTAAAATGCCTACAAAATATATTACTGAAGTTTCGGGCTGTAGGAGTTTTGTAAATAAGTTAATTTATGTTCTGTAAAGTCAAGCTACTTATGTTTACCCCGCCATGACTTCAATTTAGATCAAATTACTAGGCTTACTGGCTAAATGTCAATCGCCTCAAGAGATTGTCTTGCAGAATTCTCCTTTGTAGTGAATCCTTTCGACAAAATCACTAACAGGCAATGTTGCACAATGGCCGTTCGGCAAGAGAGGTTCTCTTCCGAAAAAAATGATAATAGTCTAATTACAATAAGCAACAAGACAGCCTCTCGCATACATTGTGAGGCAATACAGCCCTTGGCACCTGTCCCTATTCTTTGTTTATCTTTATATACTGAACATTGTAGACTTACTGATCCTTCCTAACTAATCCTTCTACTCATCCTTAATGCCTGGTCTTCCTGGGAGGCAGGTTACCTACCTATCTAGCCAGGCAGTAGAGGAAAGGGACAGGGTGGGGTCATCTATTTACCTGGCTGAGGGAGTAGGTAAGTTAAGTGCCTACCTGGCTGGTGGAGGGGCAGCACGGGAAGTGGCAGGTCACCTACCCACCCGGTTGGGAAAGGGGAGGGGTAGTACAGAGGGGTGGCAGGGACAGGCCACCTACTTACTTGGTCAGGGAGTGGGCAGCTCCTCCCTGTCAACAGAAGGACAGACAGCTGTGAAAACATTACCTTCTATCGTACTACATGCGTGGCTGATAATAATATAATACAGATATAAATATCTTGAAGGGCATTCATTGAGAATTCTATTTGCATGAAGCACAAAACTACAGTTGCTGTGTGATTATTTGATAATAAACACTGGCAAAATCTGCAGGACAAAAGCAAGTGTTTACTCTCTGACACCTCGGGTGCAAACACTTGTTAAATTGTCATAAAGGTTACTACATGTTTATTCTTAAAAACTGCACAATAAAAGATTTATTAAATAATGCATTATATAATAATCTGCTACCCTAAGCCAATAAGAATTTGCTGCTTTTATATACATTCTTAACTGTACGTCTAGCTAAACTATTTTGTCTATTCCCAATCTTGATAACAGATAAATTTAAGTCGCCAATAAATAAATAAAAAGTAAGTTAACAATTTTGTGCAATATTGACGCAATAAGCAGTCCTGACTTTTACCCCAAAATTCGTCTGAGACGCCTCAGACTCTAAGATAAGAATGCCTTACTTATTCCAGTTAAGTCATGCAAGTCCAAAAATGTAATAACTGGAATCAACCCCAAAAGCTGACCATTAGGAAAGTTCAGTAGGTAGAGTACAGGAATAATAACACGGGGATTATTTGATGAAATCCCACTGGAAGTAATTTCTTTTCCTGCTGCACATTAATCGACAGGTTTATTGTCAACAATTCTAAATGCTCAACTTCATCCTATTTGAGAACAACTCGTTTGCCATCCAAACAGATACCCAAAGTTGTCTTTAAGAACAATCCGACTGGCCCGGTGCCAGATAAAGAGTTTCATCAAAAGGCAATGTTACTGGGCGGAGTATCGAGAGACAGCACACCGAATAGCATTCATCTAAAAAGTCAAAAAAAAATTTAAATGAATATTGATAACGCTATGTTGGTGTTCTACAAAGTATCCACTTTGATAATGCCACTGCCAGAGGGATTTCATTTTTGTCAGCCCATGCAAGGAGGAGAATTAAATGTTATCATAATTTTTTGTAAAATAGTAAACTGTAATGTTTCAGTTTGGATTACAATTTAATTAATGCATAAAAATGAAGATAAAAACCATCAGTTACAGACCAAAAGAAGTAGGACCACTAAACCAAATTTATACGTGGGAGTCAGAAAGTAGAAGACAGGTAATTAGCATGTTAACTCCCTTAAGAGATTCTTTGGACAGAGTCATTAGCTGCTTAACGTCTTGTTTCAACCGGTTTGGACGACATCCTGCAGGTTTATCACGCTATCTTAAATTACCGGTGTTGGTTCGGTAAAAAGGACAGTTCTTTGTGGGCAGGTACTGCAGGTACTCAAAATAAATCTACTGACAAAGTGCCGGGATAAATTACATGTACAACCAAGATAATTTCCTTTGAGACAAAACAAAAAATATCAACTCTGTTGGTAACGTCAAACACTTAACCTAAAATTATTTCGACTTTAAATATCAAATCACGTTCATCACTGAACTAAATATCGATATATCCACAATTATATCTGCATTACACAAATATTTACTGACTTCTGCACAAGTAAATGGTGTTAGTGGAGTCTTTGCTTTCAAACTGAATGTCCCCAAGCAGGGTGGTGACAATCCGATCAAGGTAAAATTCACTATATTTTCCGCGTGATTTTCCTGTGTTCTTAACTTTCCCATTGTATTTTTTCAGCATCAAAACAACATTTAGATCTATTCGACTACCACTATAGAGACATATACTACTAGTAATCCCCCCTAATCTACAACTAGAATAACTTAAAATTTACCACAAAAGTCAAAGGATCGTCATCTCACCACAGCACTCTTTGCTTTCTTCAATTTTTTATGCTTCAATAAATTTTCCTGTGTTGGATGTAAATTGCCGGTGTAAAACAGGTTCTGGGAATGACCGTATTTTGGAGAAGGTTTTCTTAGTACTTGCCATATCAGATGCGTGTTCTTGAAAACTGCACAAAAATAACATTAAACAGACGACCGAATATTATAATTTGATTTTTATGATCTCCTCCAATATCATCAAAAGAACTAACTTTTTGTCTGCAATTTCTGTACAAGATCATTTTCATTTTGGGCAAAATTATGAAATGCAATATCATGTTCAGTAAACACAGAACAGCAGAAATTTCCAGAGTTCCAATAGCCTAATAACATTCATGGTAATAGACCAATTAGTTTGGTAAAAAAATATTCTATTTTTTGAAAAAGTGGACAATCCAGGGGCAGTAAGAAGAATTTTACAAAAACCTAGATGCCGATCTTCAGTTAGTTTAGTTTAATAACTTTAGCGGTTGGAAACTATTCAGATATCAGAACGCCGTTACATTTGCCCTGTTAGTTTGATAAGTATTTTACTTCCAATGGATTTTTGTTTATCTAACTAATTTGTTTTTATTTCCATTTGATTACACAAGTAATATGAAGTGGATTTATGTTTGCCTCACTGTAATGACGCTTTTCAATACAGTAAAATGATCTGTAATGTGGCTTCTAATGCAATTATTGCATGTGTAACAGGACCAATGGACAAGATAATTCCTGTGCTAACAAGAGGTTGATATATCCTATGCACGCAACGTAGCAATAATTATTTTATATAGAACTGATCTGGAATAGCAGATCTTCATTATCAGATGATTATCCATTGGATTCACGGACGACCTTAACATTAAAGTAGGATCACTCATAAAAATATATTTGTTCACGCGAAACCGCTTTACCAAAATGAAACGCAGGGTTGATTGGAATGGATCAGTTTGATCCGTGAACCTACAACAAAATTGTTTTTTATTCTGTAGGCTTTTATAGCCAAATGTTTTTAGGTGAACCTGTTCTTAACTGCCAGTGATATTCCCCTAGTATCCGCTGCTGTACAATCCCATGATTTTTGAGTTCAAAAGGAAAAATCTGAAAGGTTTAGGAGTAGATTCCTACTATTATTAAAACAAAACCAAATGATTCACAGGCTTCAAACTGCCTTCATGGGAGCAGCTTAATTAATTACAGTGAGGGGAAACGAACATTTAAATTCCAACATCGAAGTGTATGTTCAACTGGACATTTACATGTATCACAATGTCTGCGAGGTTGAAGGACTAACTTTTCTCTCAAATAACTACAACAAGTTGTCATTCTACCCAGACTAATTGGGAGAACATGACAACATAATAATTCTCCCAGCCAATTAGGATTTGCACTTAAGTATCTCCTTTTTCGAAGAGGAAGAAATAATAACCGATGACATCTCTAAAGATGACATTAATCAAATCTACAGTTATACGTAGATGTAGCAGACAGATATGACAACCTGTGAATTAATTTCTGTCTCCTTTTGCGCACAAGACATTCAAGGACAAGCTTTGTTTTTCCTATTTTGGTTTTGAAATTAGGTGAATTTATCTAGATCTATTTATAGTTGAAGTAGACAAATACTTCATTATATTAGAATCTACTGTCTGTGAATGGTAATTCGTTCACACATAGAGTAATCAACCACCCAAAATCACTATCCATACAGGGCGCTCATTCATTTTGCACTACTTTTATCACAGTTTGAATAATGAAATGTTCTATGGATAGTACAAATGAACATTTCACCTATCCATGGATAGTCAATTCCATTGTCTATATATGCAATATGACAAATTATATAGTCTAATTTATATCTTATTTGGCAAGATCCAAAACCAACAGGGAAAACACTAACATTACAAACATGGAAGGAAAGTGTAAATTGCATGATACTGACAATTTAATTTAAAGTTGTGAATTAAACCCAAGTGGTGTATTCACGACGGGAAGGCCTCGGTTCCCAAAGGTTCTTAATTTCAACAATATTAAATATCTCCCGAGGTTCCGTTCTTTATTCCAACTGAATTAAATCCGATGGCGGAACTAAGTGATTTTGTACAGAGAATTTTATGATGGAGCAGTTCCTACTTTGTGTTTGAGACTTTTCTAAGCAAACCAGCTGTTATTGATTAACATTTTGTCACAGACAGTAAGCTATTGCCACATCTGTTGTTTGAAAGCTCTAAATATCACAGCTATCCCAAGTGTACTGGAAAAAATTCAAACTTTACCAGGAGCTTCTTAATATAAAATATATAGTTGTACAACATTATTCTATAAAAGTAATTGTTGTTTCAAAAATGTTTTTGAAAAAAACCTCACAGATGACAACTGTAAAACACAAATCAGAATTTTCTAAACATTTGGAATAGTCTGACCTTCCTGCAAAGTGTTCTGGAAAAGACTTTTAGACAAAATATATCAAAGTATCATAAGGATTTTATTGCTGACAAAGTAATTTTAAAAAAATGGGAATAACCCAAAAGCTACCCAAAGTTGTCTGGTGATGCTGAGTAGTGGGGTCTTGATGTCCGGTCATTGTACCGTAATTGAAATACAAAGATCAAAGACCTTTGTGAATGCTGAAATAAGGGTAATGACATCTTTCAAACGAAATGTTGAAAGTATACGTTGAAGGTGTCACGTACATTCATCTAATTTTAACTTTAGTAGTTTTTGACCCATTGAAAATTCCACTTGATTTATACCTTTTATCTTTGGAAATAGTGGATGTGATTTCGGCATAGAATAGTTGATGCTGGGTAGTCAAAAGACTGGCACGCTCACAAAAATGATTACGATCCACAACCACATTCATGGAACTTGAAAAAACATTACGAAATAGTCGTCTTTACGTTTGAATCTTGCAAACGCATTAAGGCATAGATTTAAACCTAACACGAAGAAGTGAAGCGGGACATGTACAACAAAAATTTTCCTCTGATTAATAAGGTTATATGAACTAAACCCAACGTATGATGATATTGGTCTGGAAGATGCCAAGGAAACCATTTTCTTGCAGCCTCTTTACAAATGTCAACGTGACTTTGTTACAAACTTAACGAACAAATAGAAAAACATGGACTTCCAAGACGACATACATTTGTAGATTAGCTAAACGCTGAAACATGAAACATTTTGTGTTACTTCACTATTTATAGAGATTCATCTGTAAAGACAGAATAACTGATGCATAATTTGTAGATTTCATAATTATTACAATATAAAGACTATTCTACTGTAGATTTATTTATTTATTTATCTATTTATTTTCATTGAATGTCTGTTAACATAAAGATAAAAATATCAAGGACTATTAAAGAATGTCACTTTGGTGACTCGCTAGATTTTACATGACGTTGGTTTGCGCAAGGTGAGATTGAATCCACTGAGGTCAGATTGACCTAAACATCAGAACACTTGGATAAACTAGAACTAGGACTTGAAAAACCCAGAAAAACTAGATCTAGATTTAGATTTTCTGAGTTCAGGTCTAGATCTAAGCTAGATCTAGGCTCATAAAACTTAGAAAATTAGATTGACATCTAGAAACAAGATGTAGACTCCGAAAACCACAGCATATAGGCAACTAAGAACACAAGTGAGGGAACCCTCCTAGCTTTGAAACACAGGGCAGACATCACCAGAAGTCGCACAAAAAGGACTTATGTCGTCCCAAACATTTTTTAAAAAAGACAGACACAGAAAACTATGAAAGATTTAATCTAGATCTAGATTTAGTTTCCTAAGTGTAGATATTTGCCACCAAAGGTTCTCTCTACCAGTTTTTTTTCAGTTTTCTGATCTTTGGTTCAGTATGACCTTGTGTTTATTCAATGTCACCTGGTGTAAACAAACCATTGTGTAAAATAATATTTTCCACCGCGCATGGGAAAAATTTCCAAAATGATGGGCACAAAACCGTCCGTAAACCAAAAATGTAACTCTCTGCGAGTCACTAAAACCACATTGAAAGAAATATTCAACATTGAATCGGAAATCATAAGGATTAATATTCTTAAAGAGCATCTAATCTCTAGCTAATTCCTACCAGAACATGTCAACGTGACAAATGACCTTGTCACAAGTACTGAAACAGATTAGATTCCTACTGACAGTCTGGACAAGGACGCTGTCTTAAAACCTAATTAACAAGTCGGTCGTTCACTAAATTTATTTGATTAGCATTCCTACAATGTTCCAGGTGTCAACTTTGCTTTTTTGGACTTAATAAATAAATCAGGGTAGGAGTATCCCACGCAACTGACAATTATCGTCTGGTTGCAGTACACAATAAAGGGAAAGTTTTTCTAACATTTCACCAGTTGTGACAGTAAATGGGAAACCATTCCTAGCCAATTCAACGTAAATCTAGTACATGTTGTTAGTCTCCACAGGGAGACTATCTGTGATACACTCACTCTCAGCTGAGAGGAGAATTCTGAGTGGAGAAAAATGTAAACATTTTGTAGTTCACTCTAATATCTCACCAGATGTCTCGCATAGTCAGACACCCCCCCCCCCCAAGATTTGGACTCAGCATCAAAAATTGGAATGGGCTGAAGGTAAATTGAGTTTTTAACGATAGGCGTTTCTGTCAGATTATCTGACAGATCTTTGCGCAGGGAAGAGCAAAAAAAAATTGTCAAAAATTGCCCCCAGTAGCGTTTGAAACCAGGACTTCCTGATCCTGAGACCAATGCTCTACCCCTTAGCTAGGGAGGAATCTGTTGGGCAGGAGATTTCTGAAGTGAGCTATGTTTCATGCA
>JBCAUG010008382.1:0-11248 GCA_038406175.1 Haplosyllis leylae
TAAAATGTTAAAATTACTGGTAAAGATGAATTCCGATATTTCGGTTCAGTGGCACTTCTCAGGGTTATTGTTGAGTTCCGAAATTTCGGAAGTTGGCATCGAGTGAAAAGTTCAGTTTTTTGGTGGGCACGAGAAGGGTTAATGATATTTTACTGCCTTTAACTGCCCATTAACTTAAAATGTAGAAGTGTAACTGTCAAATAATATAGATTTATTGTAAATCACATTGGTGAAAAATGCAGATAAGATTGGTGTTTGTTCATTAATTCAAAAGATACATAATTTCTATTTCCTTCATTTGGCATACTAGCTCTGTGATGGGCTGACATGGTTTAAGTAATAAGTCATGTCTCAAAATATCAAAACTATGTGGAAATGTCCAAAAGATGTCAAATTGTCAAAAACTTAAAAGGAAAGATGTTCCCAAAAATATAACTTGACACAATGATGTTCACATATAATGACATCAATTTCACCAAAATCAGGCAAAATGATGAATGATGAATGATGATTTTGTCCAATATCTAGTAGATCTAGATGGGGCACATGGTGAATATATTTGATCATGTGCTGGATCATGTGCAACTTTTTTAATACTGCATAGATCCTTGAAAAAAATCTCACTGCACCTAAATATCGATGTATAATAATTTTAATAGTATTTCTCTGGTTATCTGCTTACCTTTACCACATATTTTACACATGCATGGAATTTGGTCAGTTTATATTTCACTTATGTTCCATGTGCCACCTCTTAATTCATATTGTTTAGATCTACAGAAAAGTGGGAAATTCTGAGCATGTGTGCAGAACATTTTATGAGCAGACAACCTTGTGCACACGCACAAAACAAATAACAACATTACCAGATGATCAAAAAGGCAGGGCTTCGCCCATGTTGTTAGCCATATTGCTTTTCCAATCACTTCAAGATTTCAAATAGCTTCTGATGCTTTAAAAAACAATATTTCAGTCCATTTTTTACAAATAGATGATAATGGTCCTAAACTCATTAGAAGTGACTACCCCCTCAACTTCACATGTGCAGATACATGTGCCAACTATAAAAATACATTAAAAATAGTATTTGAAATACCTAGCAGACCTCCTAATTAAGATAAATCAACATTAATAATCATAGAAACTGTCTGAAGACTGATTTGGGAAGGATTCATGCAGTATCAGCCAAGGTACATGAAGTTGTATATGTGCCATTCATATACCCATGTGTCCCATCTAGATCTACTGGGTATTGGCCAAAATCTGTTTAAAACACCCACAGAGAACATCACCTGCAATACTGGTCAAAAATTCAAATTGCTGAATGCTACAAGCTATTAACCCACAAATTCTGTGAGATGTGTCCTGGCAGGATCCAATATCAAAATAAGAAAATGTTAACTTGGGTTCCTTAGACCATGTTCTTTTGACATCTCATATCATTTTTGACCACCCGACCCATTCATGAGACTCACAGTGGCCCATTAAAAACATTGAGAATTTTTCAGCTTACAAAAAATCAATGGCAAAAATTTTCAAAAGCTGCCTTTTGGTATCCCTCCATGCCACAAACAGATGATTTTTCTGCCAGCTCAAAAATTGAAAATTACTCAAATTGACTAATTTTCTCTCCAAAAAAGGAAATTTATTGATACCTTCCTGCCAATTTATGGCTCAAAATTTCTATTACCCATCATGTAAAATTTTGTGTAATTTGTTGACATCTCAAAAGATCTGACAAGGCTGTAGCTTGCACAAATGACATCTGCATACAGTAAACTGCATTCTGTTGTCTGGCAGCAGTTTTTCTTTTGGGTTGTACATCTCTATCAGGGATCTGTCTTCCAAGTGGAGTGGTGTTTCAAGTGAAAACTAACCTTTACATTGTTTTGGGGAAATTCAGTGGAGTCTCCCTTTTATGATTCATCAGCAATGGCAGCAATGGCAGCAATCACCACATGGTCCTTGGTTTTTCTCCATTTCACTATGACTGGCTAGTATTGACCTAATGTATACATAACTTCCCAACTTAAAGACACTAAAACAAGAGTATGATACTCTACATAGAATTTTATTTTAAAATATCTGAGAAGTGGACTTTACTGACTGGGTCAATCTAGTCTAGTAATGAAAGTGACACCTTTAGACTAGATACTTGGTGTTGAAGTGCAAAGTGCCTTGCTTGGTACTATGCAAAATGTAATTTGTCCTCATCTGTGTCTAGCATCAAGCAAGTTTGCTTGAACCATGCTCGGCTGTATGCTAAATATGTGATTGATGAATGTTCTACCTTCGGTTTGTGAATAAGAAAGAAGCCAAAGATTGGGGTTAGGTCCAGCAGTGGAACAGACACTAAATTGTCTTTGTGGCTGCTCCTCTGGACCAACCAATTAAATAACAATGTCAGGTCACTTACCACACCTAAAACTATTATATTGCAAAGTGTAATATACCGAACTGCAGTTTAGTTGAATACAAAAGAGTGTCCAGAAGGGTTTCCAAGACAGCATCATCTCCTAATGAAAATCTGATTTACCTGACCTATACCCAGGCAAAGGGATCCAAAAGTGCTTTTCCATGACACTCATTGGTTGGTCAATGCCACAGGATCGAACAGTAAGAATATATGGGTGATGTCATGGTGTCATATTGCAGGTTGCGACACATGGAAAATCAGCCAAAATTTCGCTTCGATGTGATTTTTTACTGCTCATTTCAGCAATCATGGGTCATACCGTGAAGGATATCAGAGAAGAGTAGCTTTGGGGAAAAGCTGTTATATTAATATTTCACTATTTTTTAAATTCAAGTTTACCCTAACTCTCAATTGTTTTCTGCATATCTACTTAAGTAACATAATGAAAGAGCATAATTTTTTGATAACGTTTAACAAATGCCAATTTGCAAAGTGTGTAAAGTCATAAAGAGGCTCCAGACAAATTGAAGCACAGTTTGCCGTTTCAATTTCTATTACTCAATAATACCGTCTCTGTTGGGAAGAGCATAATTTGAAAATCATAAAGCTTCAAGGGCCCCAGTTTCAAATAGCTCACTTAGTTTATGCATCGACTCTTCCCTTCGTGGCGTCCGAAACCACCCCACATTGGCCAAATAAAAAGTGGTACCTGAACGCTTGGGGTGGAATATCATAACCGCCCGCATTTCGAAGGAACGGAAAGGTACTGTTTTCACAGGTGTCTGTCTGTCCACACCCAGGGGGTAGCGCAATCCCATGTTCTTTCCCTGGTCTGTGGTCCCATGTCCTTTCTGGGGGAGGTGTATCCCAGTCCCTGGTTCTTTCCTGGTCTGTTGTCCCATGTCGTTTCCAGCATCCCAGGAGGGGTGTACACTTGTCTCAGGTGGGTGAGGGGCTACCACAGTCCCAGGTAGGGGGTATGGCAATTGAGTCCTGGTTTCTGGTCCCATGTCCTTTCAAGGAGGCACCCCAGTCCCTGGTTCTTTCCTGGTTTCTGGTCCCATGTCCTTTCTGGGGGTACCCCATCCCAGCTGAGGGTACCCCAGTCCCAGGCAGGGGACACCCAGTAAGGATTGGGGTACACCTCCCACCGGGCAGGACAGGACTGGAGTACACCCCCCAGCCAGGACAGGACTTGTACTTGTTACACGGCGGGCAGTGAGCCTCTTGCGTTCACGCAGGAGGACTTTCTTGTTTTGATTAAAATTATTTGATTCAGGATACTTGAGACTTGCTGGAACAAGTACAATAACATCAGTATCAGTTTACTGTGACGACGCCGCTATTTGCTACGACAGCAACAAACTTGCAGACGGCAATGCCGATCCTTTGTTTGCTCACGAATCGTGTGCGGAAACAGGTTAGATAACTTTTTCCTCACTGGGAGGTATCTCCCAAGAAGGAAAAAATGTCGCTATAAACAGCAAATAATTTTGTTATTACTATTACAGGTGAAGAACCGCATCCCTGGTTCCGGTTTGATCTTGGAGACATATACGACATTCTTGCTCTTGTTCTTGTCAACAGAGATCCGCATGGATGCACACATAACTGTGGTTAGTCATCTTTCCCAGTACTAATCTGATGCTACATTGGTTGGATATATGTCGCAGAGTGACCTTTTTGTACTCGGCGAACCAGTCTATTAGACTGGGGAAACCAGGTATACATTGGTGCACCCATCCCGACAGCTCATAGGGCCGCCGTAATGGGGGGCAGGTGAAATCCCCACTACGGATGCAAGGTGGATATGACTTTTTGTGTATACATTGTGCATGCATAGTGGATCACTCCAAACTCTATAAAAGGGGATGTTTTGCCTGGAGTCAGTCAGTCTTTGGCTCTCGAGTCATCAACACCTCCAAGAACCATAGTTGCGACATCCTTCCTGGGCTATGACACATCACCCCCACTGAGACTTTCAATAAAGTGCTTGTTTAAGTTATTTGTCTTTAAGTTACCCATCATAATGTTACCTGTCATTATTACCCATCTTTGCACAACCCGTCATGTAGTAATTTCCATAACTTAAGCCACATGGCCTAAGAGCATCAAAGTGTAGGTTATCAAGTAGCATCGCAACATGGACCACCACCACCGACACATCATTGGCTAGTGTTGCCACACCCCATTTAGATTAGTTGCAAAGCAGTTAGCAGCCCTGCATGGTCAGGATTTCCCCCAGTACATCCAAGTACTCATAATCAGGTCAACACCACCTGATCACCGTGTTTGCTACATATATACACAGTACTAACTGGGACATGTCGAAAGTATTTGATATTTATAAACAAATGCCTTTCCTATTAGAAAGTAGCCAAAACTAAAAAAGATCCAGCAGCAAAATATTACCCCCACTCTATTGATTCCAAAAAATTCTCAGTCCAAGAATCAATAGAGCATGACTACATAAGGATCTAAAGGGCTGAGATTTCCAGCATATGGGGGAATTGGGGAATTAGCTCAGGTGGTAGCATATAGGACTTGAAAGTCAGTGCAAAGTCAGTACCTGGGTTCACTTCCCAGCGGGGATAACATTTTTCTGCTGGATTTTTTTGTTCTCTTATGATTCTGTAGAACTTAAGCTTCTATGTACTTGTCCCTGCTAATTACAGTCTTCTACAAATACAACAAAAGGTATTTATTTGTTTAAGTATTTTATCATTACATTTACCAGTTGTTGATCAGTATGAATCAAGGAGCTCTTTGCGGGAAACTTTTGATTACTGTAATGTATTTTACCATTACATTATTCGTCTGCTTCGTAAGAGAAATCTAATTTTATAACATATGGGTACTTCAAAACAACAGTCACTGAATTGTATTATGGGATCTTCAAAGTGTCACAGTACACGCACTGGCTAATGAGGGTATCGTCAAACGGGCTGTATCTGTATCTATATCTAATCTGTTTCTGTTAATTAACTATGGGATATCAGTCTAGGCAAAACTATTATCCTTTCTATATTAATCTTGTGGGTGAACTGTTTACACATGAGACTGATCTAGTCAGTAAACAATTTACCTCCAAGATCAGTCTAGGGAGTAAACTGGTTACTTCCTAGATCAGTCCACACAGAATTTGTTTATTCACTAGACTGATCTCGCAGGTAAACTGTTAACAGATTACTCATGAGATCAATCTAGTGAGTAAACTGGTTACTGTTTACTCACTCCCTCCACTGTACAGCGAGAAAATGTTTTCTCACTATATTGATCTAGTGAGTAACAAGTTTACTTACTAGATTGATCTCAGAGGTAAACTGTTTACTCACTCGATCAGTCTGGTGAGGAAACTGTTTACTTCTGAGATCAGTCTTGTGGATAACAGTTTACCCATCGTTTCCTCATCCCCGCTTGTGATGACCACAGCTGTGACTCCAAATTGATAGATGAGCAAAATGACTGTAATGACTGAAGCTACTGACAAAGTACTTATCTTTTTGTATTCATTTCAAACAGAAATATATGAAAAGTGCGAAATTCCATGCATTAGTGATAAAGTACTAAAAACGGAAAATTATATTCTATAGTACTGAATTTACTTTAACCTTCACAATGTTTCAACAGATTATCAGATCTAAATCTCTTCTCCAATTCTTTCAGATCAAAGACAAGCTAACCTGGAAATTCGAGTGGGATTTGATGGCACAGACTTCTCAAATAATGATTTATGTGCTGTGCAAGTAGATCCATTAAACGAAACTGAAATTTTGTACTGTTCAAAATGTTCCCAGTGGGAGATACGTTAGTATTCAGCGGTTGTTGCCTGCCCCTGTTGGGGCTCACGCAGACGTTAACCTGGCCCCTCTCAGCCTTTGCGAAGTGGAAATTATTGGAAGTAAAGGTAATCTCCATCGTTATTCATTTGTTAGCCTGGGTCAATTGAAAAAATCATACTTGTGTGACGATTCTTGCAGAGACGGCGGGCTGCACAGATAGGACTAACGGTGGATGTAATGATATTTGTGTTCAGTCCTCATGTCTGTGGAGCTGCAAGTGTTACCACGAAGGATATCAAATCCATCCAGACTGCACGACTTGTCCAGGTATGTGGGTCTCTGTGTTGTCTGAACTGCGTAAAATAAATATGGTGACCTGTACATTGGAACAAATGGAATTTAAAAAATATGATGACCTCTACACTGGAAAAAGTGGACTTAAGCAAATATTTGGAGTTCAATATCACTCGCAGATTTTTAATTGCTTTGATTTTCATTTACTTTGCAGATGTTGATGAATGTGTGAATATCACGGAATCAGAATGTAGTGGGGCCTGTATCAACACCCCAGGGAGCTACATGTGTCTGGAGGCGTGTATTGAAGGATATGTCTGGGATGTAAATAATCAAACATGTTTAGGTATATATCTATTGCGTAATTAGATCTGCCGTCATTGGTACTGTCATTGGCTCTTGAGATGTCGGTTACGAACTGAATACCACAAACCAGGCCCCATTGGAACACCGGTGATTCAAGTTGTGATTCCCACAGGAAGATCACTAAATTCTCACTATTTTCAACAACCACACAATAATAACTTTCCACAAATGCTTAGTAGACGGTGAATTCTGACTCAGAGCCAGGAGTCTGTAGGAATTCTCATGGGTATTATGTTATCAGCTGCAGCTACTAGGTGACCAGAACAGTCAAACATAGGTCACACACTCTTTCTCAATATAGGTTTGCGACGGTCCAGAAAGTACCTATGTAGCCGTCGACTACACATCCAGTAGGATGGGCAGCCAATGGCTATAGAATGTTAAAACAGAGCCAATCAAGGTTAAGGACACTGAGTACTTAACCTAGCATTCTAGGACATTCGGAGTCAGTTGGTCAGACTTAGCCACAGCGTTCTCAGCACCACACCTAGCTTAGGCTTAAATGTCGTATAGCTCGCTACGCTTAAATGCTGTAACACAGGAGGTTGTAACATGATGCAATAAACAAGTTAAACTACAAGTACTTCTTGCTTATGTGGAATCGGACGTAAGACACCTTGAGAGAGATCTACAGTACCGGAGGTCTATGAAACTTGCTGATAGTATCACACTGTCTCAGCTGTAACTGCAAGAACTGCCATACTGCATATACCCAAATAGACCTTCGCAGGTTGGAATGTGCTGTATACCCAAACATTTAGTAAAATTGAGATCGAATATTACCTGTGTTTGCGTTCTGAGTTCTGTGTTTTGTGTCAGAGGCTGGGGTCAAGGGGTACATGTGACATTTACCCACTGCATGGGATATATGATCCTGTCCCCATCTAGATTTATGCATTATTATGCCCATGTGCCCATCACCCCCATCTGCCATCTAGATCTATGCATTATTATGCACATATGCCCCATCACCAATGTGCCTCATTGCTTCTGTGCACATCTAGATCTATGCATTATTATGCCCAGGTGCCCCATCACCCAGGTGGCCCATCACCCAGGTGGCCCATTACCCATGTACCTCATTACTTATGTGCCCCATACCCCCTGTAACCTATACCTCTGCACCCCATACCCCCTTTACCACATTGCCTGTGTGCCCCATACCCAGTACCCCATTCATTGTCCATGTGCTCCATACCCCCTGAACTGAAGTCCATGCTCAACCTCTCATCATGGTCAACCTGATACATGTATGGTAAAATGAGTGAAAATACCACTTAAAATACCCAGCAGACCTGCTTATTAACATGAATCATCAATAATAATGATAGAGATCATCTACAAGCAGTGTACGAAAGATCCATGCAGTACTAGCCAAGGTCCATGTAGAACGAGGATGCATCCATGCACTCATCTCAATCTACTATGTATTAGCCAAAATTTCTTTGCAACAGCTATATTTATGGTCAGCAGTAATGCACCAAAATATTCTGATTGTTTAACACCAGGCACTGCTAACAGAAAAGTCACAAATGTGTGCCCCATTTCTGTCCCAATAAAGATTTTGATATTACATACCCTTAGAGCATCCTTAGATTGACCACTCACATCATTTTTGACCTCCCAACCCAAGTACAAGATGTGCAGTGGCCCATTGACATAAAATTTACAATGTCTCAATCTCAAACCAGAAATTGCAAAAATTCTCAAAAGGTGTCTTTTGGTAGCTAAAAAGGTCCTCTACAAATCACCAATGACATTGCAGCCCTACCATTGACCATAGGGTCTAGGGATTCTTTTTCATCTAACTTCACCATTTTGGAGAACAATAATTCAAATGGCTTGATACTACAGGCTGTTAAGCAAGAAAGTCACGGAAATGTACCCAGTTACTGGTGCCAAAAAGATTTTCTAATTTTGACATCACATACCCTTAGAGCATCCTTAGATTGACCACTCACATCAGTTTTGACCTCCCAACCCAAGTATTAGCCATGCAGCGGTCCATCAAAAAAAAAATTCACAATTTTTCAAGTTACAAGAAAACTGTAAATGGCAAAAATTCACAAAAGGTGGATTTTGGTAACTAAAATGGTCCTCTACAAATCATCAATTAACATTGCACCCCTACCATTGACCCTTCATGCCGTAAATGGATGATGTCCACTGGCTGAAAAACAGCCAATTACTCAAACAGCCATAGCTCAGACATGGGACCCCTAAAAAATATTGCTACTCCAATTTACATATTATTATATATATATGCCAATTTATGGCTTGAAATTCTGAAATTTGAGGAGTCCAAAAAAGTTGGAACTTTTTGACATCTGAAAAAAATTTTGTCAAAAATTGGCACTTAATGGCCCATCAAATGGCCAATCAGTGACATATTCAAAAATCCGAAACAGGACATTTAGAACACCATAGGATACACCTATTAACTGATTGTTGATTAAATAAGTCAATGCCATGTGCCCTTTAAGTTGTTGTGAATCTGCTGAAAAATGTAACATTTGATTTCGACAACCTGCAGCACCCCCTAAGTGTGTCGCACCCCCTCCAAAATGGTACCATCATATAGCCTAGTTATCTGCCCACCTAAAACCCTCAAGGTCCATCGAAGACCTGTCGCAAGGGAACTAAACAAGACTTCAAATGTAAATAAATAAATAAATACATTACCTTGATGATCTGAGTTCCAAAGACGTCAAAGTGCAACAAGGATGTTCAAAGACTACAGATATTCATTTAAATTCAAATCTACGTTTTATTTAACTTTCTTAAGCATTGGTGGAGGTTTGAGTCTAACCCACGACCGTCTGTGCGGCGAGCACAGCGCTGTCACTCGGCTACTCCGGCTCGGCTTAGATTTAACTTTGTTAACTTTTGTTTCGTTTTAAAACTTTTCCTGATCTCAACTAACCTTTTTATTAACTTAACTGTTTGGGTTTTTAGCTCAAATTTGCATCTTCACTTTTCTCACATATATTAGCTCTCGAATAATGATTTTCGAGATCAGATGGTCCTCTTGATGAAATAGTGCTAGTTTCAGTAGACTAATTTAGCGTCATCTTCGAGTTTTTCCATAATTTGTTCATCAAATTCATTGAATAGGATTCATAGTGATGCGTCTATGAAGTAATCAGGTCACCATAAAATAAAATGCAAGGTGCTCCCATAAAAAGACCAAATACTATTTTCTATTATATAGTGACAGTCACTAAATGTAGGTGACCTTTTTTCAGTGGCATCACCAAATTTTAAATTCATTGAATTCAATGACAATTACAGAAAAACTTAAATGTCATAGCCGTAGGGTAGGTCTACACAAACTAGATCTATCACACACTAGATCTACAGGCTAAATATGAGTAAACCAGATCTAAATAGGGTAGATCTACACAGGCTAGAGTGTGCAATGACTCTGTCTACATAAACAGATATAGATCTATCAGATGAAATTTACATGGACTAAATCTACATAATCTCAATCTACATTGACCCCATCTAAATATTAGATCTACATAGCCTAGATCTACCCTGGGTAGATCTAGCATGTGAAGATCTAATCTGTGTGGATCTGGTCTGTATAGATCTATTCTCTGAAGATGATCCAGTCCACATTGATCTAGTCTGTGTAAATGTGGTCTGTGTAGATCTAGTCTTTGTGTATCTTACCTGTTTAGATCTAAACCACATCTATAGAGGGTGCAGCTAGACAAACTAGATCTCACACTAGCTCTACAGACTCAATCTGAGTAAACTAGATCTATATAGACAAGATCTACACAGATTAGATCAATACAGACTAGATCAACATAGACTTCATTTAGATCTACACAAATGAGATCAATGTGGACTAGATCTACATAATCTAGATCTACATAGACCCCCATCTGCAGACTAGATTTACACAGCCCAGATTTATGCAGACTAGATCTATTGCATGTGTTCTGTTTTTACCAGAGGTGTAAATTTAAAAATCACTTTAAATACTTATTTCATTTTTGGGTGTGTAAAAATTTGCTAAATTTCACAAAGTGACATTTTGACCCAACCCCTCCACCCCCTTAACCCTGGGACCCCTTCAACCCACAAATATTATCAAGTGTGTACACCATTCGAAAGATGTGCCGCCAAGACATTGGCTGCTTCATTTCTTTGGTTGCTCATTTAATCTTTTCACCTATTCCCGGTGCAAACCACGGGAATCAAATGAAGTATAGTTTATTGAACGTAATTTTCATTCAGGGTCACATTTTGTTTACCCGAAATCTACATAAGGTTGTCACACCTCATGAACTGTACTATTGCACTGTACAATAACTCGAACCTTGATGATTTAATATTGTTATTTAGTAGCACACCTCGTGACAGTCTGATAGAAATA
>JBCAUG010008393.1:0-11247 GCA_038406175.1 Haplosyllis leylae
TATTATCATTGTCTACAATTTGCACTATAATTTATTTCATTCGCGATGATTCGGTCATGTGGGTACAGCAACCTTAAGTTTTTCCCCTTGTTTTTTTTTATCGCAAAAAAAAAACACTACTAATCCCTGAAGCCTGGTGGAATAACCTCCTTCATTAATGCTATGTCGTTGTAGCAACACCCTACCACATTCAGGGACAAAACTTAGTTTCTAAAACACCACAATTTTGTTGGAGAGGTAAATTTCCTGTGTAAAAATATGTTTTAATATATTAAGTAAGTACCACATGTTTTCCCTGTCTGCCAAACTGAGCGCCTAGATCCCTGTTTCCCCTGTACCTTGGCAGGTCTACTATGGGTATAGTTAAGAATCTTAGTGTGAACGAGTCCAACCAAGATAACTACGTTTCAGAAATAATAATACATTAGAATCGTAGTTAATAATACCTAAGGCTCAAGATGCGATAAGTCTACATTTTCAACGATTTTTTCTGGTTGTATGAAACAAATTATCACCACCTTATTCTCTTGCCTCTACATTTGCCTCCATTACCCTCTTTCTTTCTGCTCGCATTTCTCTGAAGATAGTGTTCAGACTTCGACGCTCAGAAAGGAATGGTGCAGAGATATCATACCAGGATTGGGCTGGACATGTTTCTTGAAAGTGAAATCAGTTTTAACGGAAAATGTTAAATAGGATCCATGGGAGTCAAGTGTTGATCACTGGAATAGTGACCCCTAGATCTGCATTTGGGTAACCAGGTAGCCCGAGATATATCCTGTAGCTCAGGCAACTAATCCACAAAGCTCATGTGTAGAGACAGTGCAGGTAACCCGTTCTATGGTATGCTGATCCCTATATTTTTTGTTGGTTTTGCGACAACGGTTGGGTTACCTGAACTGCTCTTAGGTTTGTACAGTGGTGGCCCAAATGGGATACTGGAAATATTGAAATCTCTCAGCATGGAAAATTTCCCAAATAAACTACTCTGCAATAATACTCAGTACCTGAAAACTGTAACGGATGACAAAACTACCACAATATTATTAAACAGAAGAAAGTCTTCCTGCGTGACCGCAAGAAGCGAACCGTCCACTGTGTAGCAAGTACTCACGGGGGGGAGGGGTTACCCCAGTCCCAGGCAGGGTGTATCCCAGTTCCAGTGGGGTACCCCCCCTGGAAAGGACCTGAGACCAGAGACCAGGGAAAGAACTTAGGAATGGGGTACCCCCCAAGGACCGAGGACTAGAGACCAGGGAAAGAACCTAGGACTCGTGTCGTAATGAGAGTTAGTGCCAAAAGGACAGAAAAAGTCCTTCAGCTAATTCAAAATAACATTGGTCTTGATACATCTAAACATCTGCATCGACTGCTCCACTCGGTTCAACATGTACCTTTTAACCCGTTTTCAGCGATGTTTTCGGGCAGGTAGAGTTGGCAATTTTGTTCAAATATAATTGCCAAGAAGGGAGATCAACAAAGCACTAACGGTGGTTGCTGGTTTGAAGGAAACTGAACAACTGCAATTGCAGAAATTACGCATTTGAAATGCCCATCCGCATTGCACTGCCACACCTTTTCACATTTATCCATAAAATCTCGCGAAGAACATTTTTAATGGACTATGGATTTTTCAACAATCCCAGATTTCGCGTTCCTCAACAATTTACACAACTTCGGTGTAAATTTTGAACAGGCATTCAAAAGTTGGTGAACCTTTTAAAACACAAAAATTTCCTTCGTCTTTGAAGTTGTGTGGGAATGTATTATTTCAATTAAAGTTCTTCTGAATACACCAATGGTCGCAGCAAAATTAGTGATGCCTAATAACAAATAGAAATCTCAAAAGATACGGAAACGATCTTGAAAATCAAGACTGTTTCTGTACTTTATTCCAACAGACGTATCCTTTCTTCACAAAATCATGGAACAATAAAATTGCCAGGTGAATCCGATGCTGGAATCATCGCACTTATTAATGCTATTGAAAACGATTTCCACGAAAGAACGCTTTGCTATTTCAAATAATTTTTGAGTCCTATCTGGGGAACCAACCACTGTCATTGACACAAGTTCTATGGCAAACAAGAGAATACCCTTTTTGGCTCTACTTCGATCAAAGGCATCCTTCTACAATCAAAACATCGAAATTTCATTTCTGGTCAGATCAATATCGCTTCCATTCAATGAACTGCCTCAAACCGATTAGCCTTTCTACGTAGGTACATCATGTTATACAATTGTTTCAGAATGCGCATTCAGAATAACGTTCAACCGAATAAACCGTAATGACAAATTTAGACGACAACGACATAAACAGGCAACACATTAAGACCCTTCCAGAAATAGAAGCAAGCCGATTGAAAATAGACTCAAAAGCTGCTGGAGCTGGGCAGGAAAAGCACTCGTTTCTGTGAGTGTGAGTCGTCGCTGTACGAATGTAATTCATGGTCATTGACATACTTTCAAGGATATTCTCTGGTACGCACACTCATGTTCCGATAACCAGCCTTGTCACTGAAAGGAAGAATACAAACGACAGGAGCAACGAAAAAGAGGTACCCCCGAGTTGGGACTCAAGATGGTCCAAGCACATTAGTAATCCTTTTCTCATCCCATACTTTTGCCCCCCCCCCCAAAAAAAAAGAAGATTGGAATTGCGGTTTTGGGCAGATTTGGACTTGGGAACAAAAAGTAGGTCAACCCCTCCCCCCGTCCTCAACTGAACATATGGGACTTGAGGATCTTGTTATTTTTTAACGTAGGGACAAAAGTTAGAAAGTATGACAACAACAACCCCCCCTCCCCCGACATATGGGACTTTGGGGTTTTGTCGTGTTTGGACTGGGGAACAACAGTTGGAAAGTAGGCCAACCCACCGCCACTGGACATGGGAGACTTTGTCTCCACCACCACCACTATTTCAAAGTTTTGTCACAGATTTGCAATATACAGACCAACCCAAGTCTATCACAATATGGTTCCTCTAGCGGATAAATACACCAACGGGGACCATAACAAGTATTCAAATGCTTTTAGCTTTTTTTTTTCGAAATACCTAGTGTCCACTAAAGCTATGTCTGACTGGGGTTCAGATTTTATCTCTTATTTAAGGGTTACTGTCAACAGAAACAATTATTGAATACCATCATACATTCCACGTGAAAAGAGAAAACACTCTGATTAGCATCAAACAAAGGAACACCACAGATGGCCACACCAAGTTCCAAATCCTTCCTCCTACTCTTACTCACATAGTTTCCCACTGATGCCAGGAAATGGCCCTGTGTTATACCACTCTCGAGGAAGTGAATGTTTCTCATTCAAAATCAGCAATGAAAGACTCCATATATGATCGATAAAATCCACTCCTCCCTCTGTAGAGATTCAACCGAAATATACACAACACAGGCATTAAATCCATGGCATGAATATTCTATGTGTAACCCTTAGTGTACATGTAATGCATATTATGATTGGCAGATTATGCTCTATTATATGTCTCCTGCTTCTTCCGCTTTTAGTTGAGATTTTTTTTTGGGTGGGATGGGACCTAATTTCCTAAAATGGTCACATTTTTAAAGTCATTGTATTGAAATGGGCACCAGACCCATGCTATGCCACTCTTTGCAGACTAGATCTATTCAATGCAGTTTTCGCACAACGTTCAATTTAAAACGTTAAAACATTACCATGCATGTACAGGCGTTTGCGTCCCCCCGTTCTTAAGCAAAGTAAACCCAAGATAAGAATGCGAGATTCACACACAACGCTTTGTACCTTTCTTTGCGACAGGTTTTCTGCTGTGAAGTACTCCGGTACTCCTTTCACCAACGTATCCTCCTCTCTTCGAACATCATTGTCCAATGTGACGTCATCGATAACAGTGATGTCATCAGTTAATTCTAAGTTATTTCCGCTATCACTATCTATAGGCAAGAGAGGGGCAATATTCTTGTGTAATCGACCCTCAATTGAGAAGACGTCAAAATGGGGCCTTGTTCACACGTAACGACACACACACCGATATTCGGACTGATGAAGTTTCGCATTGTGCCAATGGATCGGACTGAAATTAGGGCTAAATGGGTTCCACACCCATTTATCTCGAATTTCGGTCTGATTTAATAAATTGTACACACCCCTCTTTGGTGCCATGATGGGGTGAATTTCGGTCCAAATTTCGGTGTCGTTACGTGTGAACAGGGCTTAAAGATATAAATGGATGTTTACTACTGTGGAAACTGAAGGTGGTCTTCAAATAAATAGTTTTCTGGGGGATTTTAAAATATTAGGACTCGTTCAAACTGTACGATTTTTTCTGATTGTGACTGCGATTCTTCTTATTGCAACCAAAGGGTTGTACAGGACTCAATGGAAGTGTTCTCACTATGCGACTGCAACAACATTACCAACTCCTATGTGGCCCATTGTAAGTAAAAACAAGTTGCAGTCGCAATCAGAAAAAACGCACAGTGTGAATGAGCTTTTACTCTGAGAAGGCTGCAATTTAAGAGCAGGGCCAAGGAGGGGCAGGTAATCGCTTAAATACCGAGTTGAGTGGGGGTTCAATGGGTGGCGATTACACAAGAAAATTGCTCCTTACCGTCTGGGAACTCAAACAATGATACTTCCAGTTTCGTCATCAACGTAAGGGTTCTCATAGGCCATGTCAATAAAATATCAACTTTGACAAAGTCTTTGTGATACATCGGTCCAATTGCAAATTTCACGTCTTTCTGTGTGTGTATCACTGGGATTTAAGTCCATTCAAAAATGCCTGTGTTTGCCTCGTGAAGTTCCAGACGTGTTCAGACATCTGAGAGTAACGTTAACGTTAACTTGCCACGGATTATTCATCCCTAATTTTTCAATCTTCAAAATTCACCATTTGAAAACCGAAACGGCTTCAGTATAACTTCTAAAGGTCTGTTCACACCGAACGACTCACGTAACATTGACGGGTGGCATCTTTGATCTTTTTGACGGGCACTGTGACGGGCAGAATGGGTTGCAGACCCATTTTGCCCTTCAACGTAACGGGATCCGTAACGGGGTCGCTCGGTGTGAATAGGCCTTAAGACATTAAAACAACTCCTTCCAACAAACAAATAACATGTAGTCTCCAGGTGCACCATTGCTCTCTCTTTCAATTGTTTGTATTTTATCAATATTATTCATTACGTAGTTCCGTGATGCTTTTATGATGATCTGTAAATTTATGGCATTTTGCTACAGGTGACCGGACTTTCAATATTTAGCAGTTGCACCGCCATTATGGTATGTCTACACTTCCCGTCTGCGTTTACGTCAATGTTAACGTTTGCATGTTAATGCTGACACAAATGTTGATGCAGAGAATCAGTTTGAACGCCATTCTCTGTGTGCGTTTGCATCACCATTCACTCAATACAAAACTTGACACAAACGTTGACGTTGACGCAAACGCAGACGTTAAGTGTAAGCAAAGCTTTATCGTCTATGTGTTCCGACATTATCATATTTCCTTATTAAGCTTATTTCCATTATCGACGTTTTGAAGTGTGTGGTTCGTTGGCTTCTTTCCTCTTTTTTTAAATGTTAATTCTCAAATTTCGAAAAATCATTTCAGAACTTTTTCCCCACCATTTTCACTCTGCATCCCTGAACTGACATTTGTGTTGAGCACGTTTCGCGAAAGGGAACCGAGACAAAACGAGAAGGAAACACGAAGTAAAACAAAATGTCCACCATAGAAATTTACCTCGCGAACTACCTTGCTTCTCTCGAGCATTTAAGTCTAAATCCGGTTGATTTTAATTACTTGGAAATTTGATATGTCTGTCGATGGTAAGTAACAATGAAATCCAGATTTTTTTAATCAATGACTTATTTTGCTCCTGCGGCAAATGAACTGTGATAAATATAGGTCACTTCGACCTCCTTCTCAAGCTAAAAATTTCACTACAGTCTGTCCTTTTAGGTCGTCCACGTAAAACAAACCAACATTTCAAAACTGCAAATGCTTTAATGACAATATAAGTTTGTAGAACGTGCCTAAAACAGTTCTATTCACGTTGCTCAGTACTCGTTTGCCTTTATTTGTTTGGTTTAATTCCCTTTGAGTTTTTTGTATGTAGATTAGCACTGCATCCAGACACTTGATTAATCCCTCTGCACGTGGGTAAATCTACACTGGACTTGGACAAAACAGTCTTGGAGCGAGTAATCCTACAAGAATTGTGGTCCATGGAGGTATCTAAAGTTTTGCCAGGATATGAAGGAAACCATTTGTGGCATCATGTTGATCTGTGACGTAGTAACTTGGTTCTGCCTGTTGTTTGTGACTGACATGGTAAAAAATGTTTCCAATGGTCACCAAACATTCGTGAGAGTTGCGTATTCAATTATTTTACATTTCGTATGGCCATTGGGTTTGACCATTACTTCTCTTGAATTTCTTGTGCCAGTGAAACATGGCAGTTGTAACCAACCAAGAATACATGTATATCCACAGGTACAATAGACACTGAAGTCTAAATACAGAATGCAGGCGTGAATCCTGTCACCTGTACCATTGTGTCATTAAAACTAGATTTATGGCTTATTCACACTGCCGGCGAATGGGAACGGAACAGGTACAAGGAATGGGACCGGCACAATAGGAAACAATGGATCCTGGTTCCTTTCCCTGTCTCAGTGCAGTATGTGTCCCGGTCCCGTTCCGTGCAGTGTGAACAAACCATCAGTATGAACGACCTGGAAGCCACGTCCAATTCTTGATTCACTAATCACTCGCACGTACAGCACGAAGTACCATATCTTATCCGTCTTTCTTTTGCTCACTTTTCGTGAATTGTTTAATGTTACTTGTCACA
This sequence comes from Haplosyllis leylae, assembly GCA_038406175.1. NCBI lineage: Eukaryota > Metazoa > Annelida > Polychaeta > Phyllodocida > Syllidae > Haplosyllis > Haplosyllis leylae. The sequence continues at coordinate 6,858 of JBCAUG010008393.1, forward strand.
CTTAGTTCGCAATGAACATCATTTAAAAAGAAAACTAAAATGTGAAAATGCCATGTACTACGGCCGCAGTCAGTCTGATACTAATCACCAAATACGGTATAATTATGATACATCGCACTCAGCACATGTTTTTGCACACGATGGCTGTATCATGTCACATATTGTTATATTGTATTATCCCAGACACCTGTTACATTGGAATGGCCCGTTTGTGCAGCTTCATAAGGCAAAAACAGGACGACCTCATTAAAATCATTAAATTAAATTTAAATGTGGTGTCAAATGGATGTTGGGTGTAATGGAGCACAATAATCAGTGACAGCCTCCACCCGCTGTTCACCCAAATGTTCTAAAATTGGGTTCAGTAAATTTGTGCGGCAACAAGCCTTGTGGTGTCGTTTTGAAAGTTTCACAAAAACTCGGTCATTGTTGGCGGCTAATTCTGAATGAAACCTCCTCTTTTTAGAATCCAAAACTGCGACATTTCTGAACGAAATTTCTCAATGAAAGTGGGAAGGATTTGGTAACTATTTCAAGACGCGGTCACAACCTAAACAACCGTTTCTACACAATATGGTCTGGATTCTTAATGCTCTTATTTCAGACGAAACTCTGTCGCTTAAATGTCGTTCTTCAAGGGTATGTGCACAGAGATCTCCCCATCCCGTTCGAGGGAACTGGGCCACAATGTTTGTTCAGGGTCGTCACATTCCGAACAGGACAAAATTCCCTGTGTTTCCCCTGTCTGGGAAAAAAATTAACATCCAAATTCTCTGTTTTCCCTGTACCATGGCAACCGTGTAGTTATTTCAAATTGTTACTTTCAACTGTACGACGACCTCAAGCCAATTTGGAACAAAACCTTAATTGCCCTTAATCAATGCGAGTTTCAGTCCATACTTCGTAATATATCTATAGAAATATAACACTTCAACTGATTGTGTCCACTGCACTGGAAGTTATATCTTTTCAAAGAGGTCAAAGCCTTGTCAACCTATATTTCATATAATCTTCAAAACGCACACGACATCTTTCGAAAAAGTCGGTGAAACATTCTTCTGATCTTAATCCCACCAAAATGACTTTCAATTTATCAGATTAATATCCTTTAATCTCTTTATGATATTAACAATATCAGTGATTCAGTTTAGGTTTCAGATATCTTTTCAATTCCCTGTCGATATACAAGACTGTATCGTCAAAGGTCCTATGATGCTGGAAAGACGGATTTCTCTCGCATCCGTACTTATAATTCGTTACTTATTACCAACTACTGTTTGAACTTAACGATTTAATGACAGCATTTTTGCAATGTGGAAATGTTACAAAGATTGTTTTCTGTTTTTACGACCTATATGATCGTGAAAATGTGTTCATAGAAAAAAGGTTGATCCCGACATGTGACAGGACGAAGATAAAACCTAGTGAAATGTGAAAGGGTCGTCAAATTTTAGTACAATTAGTCAAGTGCTCACTCACATTGAGCAGATGCGAAAACGAGCTGCAAAACGATGAATTTTTTTTTTCTTGCATGCTGATGTAGGGTTTATTTAAACCTACGATTAGTTTAACTATTGCCATGGCATTTCATTTCATTTCTATGGAATGCACATAAATCGCAATCGCAAAAATGGCTGCATTTTTTTAACTCATCATATTTTTAAATACAACTGAATTATAATCGCTCATGCAATTGTTATGGCAACAGGACAACTAATCGCAGGTGGAAGCAATCCTTTTCGTTTTCGTCTCACACATCGTCAACCCTTTCAGCTACGGACACATTTTCTTAATTTTGGGGTAAATTCGTACGATGACGTATAAATTGCTTAAATCGTGATTCCAACCAAGTTTGCCGAACCTCTTCGGACTGATGACGAGCAGGAATTCTTGGAATGGAACATGGACCTGTAAATATAACCTTGTCGAGTGGCTGCCTCATCGAAAAAAGTACAAAACAAACAATATGCAGGAAAATAATGAGTCTGAAAGAGATGGTAATCATAGAGTGAATCTCCATCAATAACAGAGCTCCAAACCAGACGCTGAAAACTATTCAAAGGGGTACTGTACACTTCCGTATGTCCCAGCATCGCGATTTCTGTCAATAAAACCCCTTGTAGTGAGAATTTTTCATCTAAATAGTTAGAAAAGGTCACTAATGTCCCTCTTATATTTGTAGTGACATGAGGAAACCCTCTATTTTTCTAGGGAAAAATCTACATGCAGTGACAAAATTTCACCACAGCACTAAAACAAAGTCACTACAAGGCTTGTAGTGACCAGAAACGCTCCTGTAGTAACACAATACAATATTATAGGCATTTTTCTTGAAAGGAAAAGCGCCGCAACACCACGAAAAATTGCTGGGACATACGGAAGTGGACCCATTCAAAGCACTACAGCTTAATTTAAGAAGAGTTTCTTGCTACCTTTGTCCAGAGGCCATCTGCCTAAATGAAAAGGGGCCATTGACCAATACAGATCAGTTCCAATCAGGAGGTCGTATCACAGTCACTTCCGGTGTCCGCCAACTGGAAGCTAGCGCCCCCTTGCGATGTGCGGATTTTCCGCATGCGGAAGGAAAAGTGAAGAAAAAATTTCCAAATATCCAAATACTTGCGTAAAAATGCAGAACTTGTAATAAAACTTACGCAGTTCTTTGCATTGAACTACAAAGAAAAATATGTCAAATGTCTTATGAAAACTGCTTTCAAAACAAAAGCATGAACAAGTATCTAGCAATATGTTCTCAGCATCATTCTCTATATTGTTGGTACACTTTCTTTTTTCTTGCTTCTTTCTTTGCTTTTTTCTCTTTCTTTGTTTCTTTCCCTCTTCTTTCTTTCTATCTTTCTTTCCTTTATCTTTCTTTCATCTTTCTTTTATCTTTCTTTGTGTTTTCTTTCTCTGTTTTTGCTTTACGCTTTCTTTCTGCCTTTGCTTCTATCTTTCCTTTTCTTTTTTGTCCATTTCTTCTTTCTTTTTTCCTTCTTTTTTTCTTTTTTCTATCTTCTTTCTTTCTTCCTTTCATTTTCTTTCCTTATCTTTTCTTTCCTTGCTTGTTTTTCTTTCTTTATCTTTGTTTTATGTTTTTGATTTCTTTCTTTATTTCTTTCTTTCTTTACTTTTTTCTTTCTTTCATTATTTCTTTCTTTACTTTTTTCTTTCTTTCCTTACTTCTTCCTTTCTTTACCTCTTTCTTTCATTACCTTTTTCTTTTTTTTTCTAAATTCTTCCTTTCTTTACTTCTTTCTTTCTTTACTTCTTTCTTTCTTTCATTACTTCTTTCTTTCTTTGTATTTTTCTTTCTTTTTTTACTTCTTCCTTTCTTTACTTCTTTCTTTCTTTCTTTACTTCTTCCTGTCTTTACTTCTTTCTTTCATTACTTCTTTCTTTCTTTACTTCTTTCTTTCATTACTTCTTTCTTTCTTTACTTTTTTCTTTCTTTCTTCCTTTACTTCTTCCTTTCTTTACTCCTTTCTTTCATTACTTCTTTCTTTCTTTACTCCTTTCTTTCTTTACTTCTTTTTTTCATTACTTCTTTCTTTCTTAACTTTTTTCTTTCTTTCATTACTTTTTTCTTTCATTACTTCTTTATTTATTAACTTTTTTCTTTCTTTCTTTACTTTTTTCTTTCTTTTTTTACTTCTTCCTACCCTTACATTTTTCTTTCTTTCCTTACTTTTTCCTTTCTTTACTTCTTTCTTTCTTTCTTTACTTCTTACTTTCTATGCTTTCTCTTTGTTTCCTACTTTACTTTCTTTACTTCTTGCTTTCCTTCCTCTCTTTCTTTACTTTACTTTCTCTTTTGTAATAAAAAAAAGAAGTAAAGAAAGAAAGGAGTAATGAAAGAAGAAAGTAAAGAAAGAAAGAAAAAAGTAAAGAAAGGAAGAAGTAATGAAAGAAAGAAGTAAAGAAAGAAAGAAGTAATGAAAAAAGAAGTAAAGAAAGAAAGGAGTAATGAAAGAAGGAAAAAAGTAAAGAAAGAAAGAAAAAAGTTAAAAAAGAAAGAAGTAATGAAAGAAAGAAAAAAGTAAAGAAAGAAAGAAAAAAGTAAAGAAAGAAAGAAGTAATGAAAAAAAGAAGTAAAGAAAGAAAGGAGTAATGAAAGGAAAAAGTAATGAAAGAAAGAAAAAAGTAATGAAAGAAAGAAAAAAGTAAAGAAAGAAAGAAAAAAGTTAAGAAGGAAAGAAGTAATGAAAGAAAGAAGTAATGAACAAAAGAAGTAATGAAAGAAAGAAGTAAAGAAAGAAAGAAGTAAAGAAAGAAAGAAGTAATGAAAAAAAGAAGTAAAGAAAGAAAGGAGTAATGAAAGAAAGGAGTAATGAAAGAAGGAAAAAAGTAAAGAAAGAAAGAAAAAAGTTAAAAAAGAAAGAAGTAATGAAAG
>JBCAUG010008404.1:0-11247 GCA_038406175.1 Haplosyllis leylae
CAGGCATTGTCACGGTGTCTATGAATAAAATAGCATTGCAATTAGTGTCCGTATATGTGATTGGATACCCGACTTCACGCTAATTTCTAGTAATGTATCAATTAGATATTTGGAGCTAGTTTATCCTCTGTGGCACAAGGTACATTTTAAGATGAAGTATCTCTACACGGCTTTGATATTCAGCTGGATTTTTGGTCTTGCTGTTGCTTCATATGCAATACCAACATCAAAGGTAAGTAAAAGATTGGGATGGGATACGATATCAGCATTACAAAAATTAAAAGACAAGAAAGTCCTCCTGCGTGAACGCAAGAGGCATACCGAGCGCTGCGTAGCAACAGTTGACTCGGCTGTACTATCCCGGGGGGTACTCCTGTGGGGGGTACCTCAGCCAGGGGGTACCCAGGGTACCCCCCAGCTAGACCTAGCTCGGGTACCCCCCTGGCTAGACCTGGCTTGGGTACCCCCCGGCTAGACCTGGCTCGGGTACCCCTCTGGACCTGGCTGGGGTACCCCCCCTGGTGGACAGACAGACAAAGTGAAAATATTACCTCCTGTCGTACTACGTATATACGCGGGCGGTAATAAGATGAACTAAGCTTTTAATCATACATCTCGCCAGACATATCCAGGGAAGATGGGAGGAGTATGTCATCTCTTAAAACATGTTTTACAAAATCAGGATACAAGCAGATAGTCGATATTTCATGTTTCTGACGATTCGTCCAAATTTATGTTTAGCAACTTTGATGGTGATCTTGAATGTGACGAGTTGTTTTACAGTCAAAAATAAAAGAAATAGCAAGTCAGCACGGGTCCTTTTCAGAGACGGATGCTGGCCAAGGTGCCAGACAATGTCTTCTTACCTCATGACCTATTAATAGGATATCAATACAACTGCAAACAAATTATGGGTGATTTACCTTGTAATTTCTCACGTGTTTCATTTTTCTCTGCCAGCGCCAAAGACAGAATTGAAAACTTTTGGTTGGAATGGTTTTTGGCTGTAAACACCCCTTATTGAATTATTAAATTTAGCCATATTGTTGCATATGAAACCAGCAATTGTTGGATATTTGGCAAATGATTCAATATTATACTTGCTTCAACTTCTTTACTAACCAGTAGTCAAATATAGACTACTCGTCAGTAAACAATTTTTCAAGTGGAATATTGAACCATTGGCAAAATAACAAACAAAAAAAACTATACTGGTTTGGATGCAACAATATGGTTAATTTTCTAATTACCAAATATTAACTAAGAGATTTGTGCACCTTTCCACTAAAGGATGCTGGCATGTCATTCCGAATCGTCAGCGTTGGTGTTTTGTTTGTTGTTCTGAAATTTGATAAAATAATGAAATTCAAGAAAATAAAAATACATTTGATTTTGTAGCTGCGCAATGGAAAATGCTACGTTTATGACTTCTGGCCAAGTGACAAAGTGAAGACTGTTTTTGGTATTTTGATAATATTTCTCCAGTTCTTAATACCTTTCAATATTCTTGTATTTTGTTATGCAAAAATTATCCGGATGTTAACAAGAAGAATAGATTCAGGCATGCTCAACCACCAAGTTAAAGAGTCTAGCGAAATAATAAACCCAACTGACAATCAAGATAACAAATTGGAAACGCAAAATGATGCATTTCAAGTAGCACGGAGAAACACAATTAAAACATTATTAATCGTTGGATGCTGCTACATAATATGTTGGTCTCAAAATCAGTTCCTGTATCTCATTTACAACTTTGGGTACGAAGTTGACTGGAACAGTAATTATTTTTTATCCACTGTTTCGATGGTGTTTCTTAATTCTACAATAAATCCATTCATTTATCTTTTCAACTACAAAGACTACCAGAACGCCTTGAGAAAGATTTTGCCCTGCAAGAAAGATGATCAAAATGAGAGTCAAACTCAAATATCATCCAGCCTGTCGAGTTCCCATCCAACTATCACGGCTACTGTTTAATATTCTGAGTTTATCTCTTTCATATTCTTTGTCAGTATGATTTTCAGAGGTGAGAACTGCATGAAACCTAAAACTTAGGTTGTGGTGTATTCTGTTCCTGTCTTGGTCCTCCGGTTCCGCTAAGTGCGTGACCAGGACCAGAACAATGGGAGACAATCGAGTTTTCCCACTATAAGCCTTTTCTATTTTCTGTATATTCTATAGATTCCTATTTACTAAATAGATCTATATAAAGAGAAATGCACCACATGTGCAATATTGACTGTATGTAGTCAAATTGTCTGGTCTCACATATGCGACTCTAACTACAAGTGTGAAAAGTCATTACCAGAAATAGTAAATTTATATGGATAGTACACAAATCCTTGGCCATATGTAGCAATTGTCCCACAAGTGACCAAAAGGAATTCACTGAATTTAGACAGGTTTATAGTGGGAAAACTCGATTAATTCGGTCCCTGTCCTGGTTCAGGTGTAACGTGAAAGTTTCGATAGTCTCATGTATTCAGTTCAAATGATTTTTTGCTCAGATGTTCTTCTGTTAAAGAAAGTCTTCTTTCAGTTCAATTTCTTACAATTCTATGTTTCTTAAAATTATATTTCCATTCGTTTTACTCTTGATTATTGTATTTATTTTACAAAGTTTTTGCCTTTGCCGCTCAGTCACATTGCTCTAGACTTGAAAGCTCCCATCTTCCCCACTTCTTTATCTTTTTCGCACTTTTTCAAGACAAAAATCAAGTGCAGTAACTCCCTGAAGAGGGGAAATTAATAAACACATTGAAATTAATGTTACACCCATTACAGCAACTAAGCTCACAATGACCTCAAAACTTTTTGAAGTCCCAGCGGTGGAAAATAAACTTTACAATGTCAGTTATTAAGGGCACAAACTATTTTTAGGGGGAGTCAGAAAGTAGTTCACGCCCTATAACAGATAATTTCTGCAGAAGGATGTATGGTGTCATCAGAAATGTTCACTTCGCTGCACTTGATCAATTGACTGCAAGTTGGGGATTGTAATTTTTATCCCAGTAGGGGGACACACTGTACTTGTTTCAATAAAGATCTATCAAACTCATAATGACTGACTTAGAAAATTTAATTATCAAATCCTTTATTACTCATGAGATAACCTTGCACATGCTATCAAAACAAACTTTCGTTATTAATTTGTTACAGAAAAAAAATGGCCATTACTACTGAGGACATTTACAACTGAAAAAGTTGCAGAGCATAGAAGTGAAACAAAGAATATCAAATTATTTTAATAAATTGTCACCAACTATTATTTTTAGTCAATTCAACTCCCCTTTGGTTAGTAGTCAGGGCATGCAGGTTTCATCCACAGGGGGTGACAGCAGTTCTTCATGGGTGGTAGTTCATGCACTGGGCCACAATTTGGGTTCAGAACAAGGAGGACACCTTCAACTCCCCACACTGGGGAGTGTAGAGCAAAAGGAAATACACCATACTTCATGCTTGAATACTTTATTCTTCTCTACTGCAATGCTACAGCTGGAACTACCCACAAGTGGGAGTTAGAGTTTATTGTCATGGCTGTTCAGCACAACTCAACTAAAGATGACATTAGCTAAGCAAAAAACCTGCAGTTACAATGGTTATGTTTTACAGCCACAATAACAACAACTTTTACTATAAAAGTTACACTGTACAAATTGTAAATTAGTTTACATTGAAAATCAATGAGGGGGGAGTTAGCCACATGGCAGACTTGTGAGAATACTTAAAATGGTCAGATTGCATGAATCTGGGCATTCCAAGCCTCACTGGGCCATGGAGAGCAAACTCCCTCTATACCTGAGAAGTCCCATTGCATGGGGTGATGTGAATAGTCTGGTGTCCAGCCTGCCTTTCCTGGGGGCCAATGAGCTTAGGGCTTTTATAGACAGGTGAAGGTACCACAATATTCATACACCCACGAAAATAGTTCCCCTTTTAGGTGGGAGTTAGAAATCACCTTTCTAGCTCTTTCCTAGGTAGAAAACTATTCTAACTGTAACGGTGAGGCTCACCATTGGGTATTTCTTTGTCTTTCTTGTCTTTCCATGTGAACCAAGCATTCTGAAGTCCATCAAAGATCCACCATCCTGTGGCCTTTTGGGCAATACCATTGAAATGTGTGGCCAAGAGATGACTAGATCCTTTCATTGTGGTGCTTTAACAGGAGTTTCTGCATATTATTTCAAGGGGAATACTCCTGTTTGGCCATAACACTGCAAGGTTTATGTCTTTTCTTGCCTTTACATTTCTTATTTTATGCCCAGATTGCCACATTGCAGTTTGTCTTTAATTCTGATGGATTTGTGGGAACCTGGCTCACCCCAGGGATTTCAACTTTCAACTTGGTATCTCCCATTTCGGCAGTTAGTCTTTAGTTCAAAATAGTCTGTGCAATAGTCAGGATGTCTCCTCTGTAAAAGTATTCAATTTTCAAGGGAAAAATCATCTAAATCAGGTATTTTTGCATTATTTCTGTTCTTTTTGTATCAATTATTGCTGTGTCTGTAACATTCAGTTAATTCAGGTTAAAATTTGGCAGTTTTGTGGATACTTGTTTGGATCTGGGCTCAGATGTGAACAGGCCAATTTCTTGTTCTCTTAAGAGCTTTTGAGTATTGGCCACAACAAATTTGTGACTGTATTAATACGAACAGCCTTTTCAGCTAGAAATTGGAGTAATTTAGGGTATTTTTGGTCTTTTTGTTGAAACTTAGGAAATTTCACAGTATTATCAGTGCTCGTTGTTCACATCTGTTCTAATATCTATTTCTAGTCATGTCCTGGGGTCTCCTTCTGTGGTGTACTCCAGGGACTCCATCTGCAAGTTCCAGTAAAACTTAGGTGGAACCTGGTCTCTGGGGAGGTGAGGATCTTAGATTTGCTTGTTCATATGGTTTTTAACTATTTTCCAGTAATTCCAGTAAAATGTCAGGTATTTCTGTTCAGGTCCAGGCTCCAGTAAATGATTCACATCTAGGAGCCTGAAAACTTGTGAATTTTAACAGTTGTGCATGTGTGCATGTGTGTATATATATGTGTTAGTCCATAACATTCACAGTGAATAATATCCATTTTATTACTGTTTCAGTTGATTTAGGTCCACTAGTGGGAAGGGCAAAATTTAACTTGGGGCATTATTCCAAATTTCTTATGTGTTGTATATGTATCCAACTTTGGCCTTTAAATCAATAAAATAGTAAACCTCTATGGTAATTCAGTAGTTTCTTCTTTTGTTCACATCTTATTGGTACCAGTTTCAATCAAGGAGGACTTGTACACCTGTTTTTGGTTCTGCAATGGTTTTGGATGCCATAGACTGGCTAGCCATGTCCCTAAGCATTTACATAACTATGCTTTTACTATATTTCCAAGTAACAGGAGCTGTTTAAACCATACTGAGCCGAGTGGGCAGTTGGGAATATATGCACATGAGTACCATACTCAGCTGAGACATTATGTCATTGCTCTGGGTTCTGATTGGCTCACTCACACATCACACCACACTGTCTAGACATTATGTCATATCATTTGCTAAACTCCCCCTAATTGGCTAGAAATAACCATCACAAGCGATCATGAGGAGTTAGCATTTCCAGTGGCTCCTATGCACTGCAGGATCCAAATCCCAAGTGCATTCCCAAGCCCTTTTGGTACAGTTTTATTGAACTCCTCATAATTCAACTCGTGACAAAATGCATTCATTACCTTTTGTGTGGTAAGCCAACTTACAACAATTCTCCATGAAAACTATTCATGCCTAGCCTTAATCTGTCTAATGTCTTAATCTCCATTAACATCACTGACTCTTGATAAATTTTTAAAGACCTCATCTCCAGAGAAATTCCAGAACTAAAAATTATGGTCAGAATCTTGAATTGGAAGTTGTGTAATTGAATTGACTGAGTTCTCAACAATCAACGAAGGATCATCTTTTACAATTTTTTTATGGATGGCAGAGTCAGAAATTAGAAGATGCAACACTGTTTGCAATTGGTCACCTTTGGTGATAATTATTAACTACACTATGGGTTTTGGGTTGATGACCTAAAATTAGTCACTGAGAGTATTTGGGCCTTAACATGAAATATATAGTGTTGGTGCGGACGTACTGTCCATTAGAGGAAACCTCCGGGAGAAATTTAGTTTGTTGTCACTGGAGGGGAAGCATGAATGAAAACAAACACCGATAGAATATTATTATATTATGCTACATGCTAACCTACATGTTGTCCTAATTTTAATACTTACTCACTGATTGGCTCCCTTTTTAAGTATGTATTCAATTAAGCTTGGTATCCCAGTTTGCCAACTAGAAAATAATTTGTATACTGCAGCGGGATTGGTTCGATACCATATATCGCCAGTTAATTACCGGTTCTATTCCTCCCAATAGGATCTCGAATGCCCTCTCCTGGCATCCGAGGTCAGACTCAGAGTCGGAACACGTGATTCAAGAAGAGAGTGGGCACTAGCTTCTCTATTTTGTTCTCTATATCTAATGGCATGACATGCGGTTGGTTTCAGATCCGACTACTATTGTGATATGTGTACCTCCACCAGGGAGGCAATCTCTGATGTCGGGTGTACAGATAACTCGGACCAACTCGTTAAATTAGGCAAGTTCTCAAAGGCCCAGCTCGTTATTAGCCCACATTCTGGGTTTACATACAGTACAGAGTGTTTTCAGGTCTGGAACAACCGGGTCAGGGCATGGGAAGGACGAGATCGGAAAATTGTCACATATTGTGTTAAAATTGGTCGAGTTCCTCAATCGAGTTTTTCACAAAATAGTGGAAATTGCAATATTGGCATCATAGATGTATGCCTCACCACGTGAAAACAAAAAAAATCCAGCAACCAAATGTTACCCCAATGAGCATTGAACCTAGGACCTCAGCCATCTGGATCTGATGCTCTCCTCTCTAAGATGTCAAGGCATGTGTTACGTGGAAGATCTAATATCTTTGTATAGTCGTGCTCCATTAGTTCTAACTAAAAGACCTGAGTCTGCATGTTCAAGTATTTCTCAAACACCCTGTATTGGCAATAATAGCAATATTGGAATCAGGGGATTTATTGTGTGAAAACAAAAAATCCAACAACAAAATGTCACCTCAGTGAGTATTAAACCCGGGACCTCAGCCATTAAGGTCCAACAATGAAATTAAAGCTTAATTTGGTAAAAATCCACCGAATACAAGTTTTAAATTTAAAATGTGTCCATTGGAAACCAATTATCAAATAAAGATACAGGGAAATATATGAGTGACGTTGATTTGACGCCAAGCTCTGTTAAGCTGTCTACAACAAAGAAATTGGAACTGGTAGAATGAAGACTTCAACTTCTTGACATACTCACCTCAAAGAGTAAACATTAGACCTCGTAAAACTACCTTATAATGATGTGTTCAGTGTTGAGTGTCGAGTGATGACAACATGTGCTCATTCTCCTGCCTGATTATCGTTTTAAAGGCCCATTATCCACACTTTCAAAAAGAAATGTCACTTTAGGGATGCGCCCATGCCCATGTCCTTAACATTCCGGAACATCTCCTTTTGAAGCTAAAGTACAGTATACTGAGTACTAAAGGTATGGTCACTTCACAAAAACGAGCTTTTGCAAGATATTTCTGTCTAAAGCTTGTGTTAGAATAAGAAAATTTACAACACATTTTAAAATGAACGAGACACGAGATGCAGTGGCCAATAACAAACGTTGCTGTATTTTATCATTTCAAGTACACAGCAACAGGAAAGGGAAATGAATAACACATATTTTCCTTTGTATAAAAGTAGAGCATTTAAACATGACAAAATCAGACAGTAACTGACTAATGTCTATTATTGCCAATGAATGTAATTTGCTTTAAAAGCTTTGAAAGTTTATTCATGTTAACCTACTTCTTTGTTCTTTGAAAATTGCATGCTTTTTGATCCTTTAAAATGTTTGACACTTTTCCAAAAAGTATAAATGAATTTAGTTTTCAACTTTTTGACTGTATTGTTGATGTTAAAGCTGCAAGATTTCTAAGCTTTTCAATAGTGTTTTCCATGTTCGCCAAAATATTTTCAATGCTCGCCTAAATTTTATGGCTCGGATAAATGAGTGACGAATTATGACTCTACATATATGTAGTGTACTGATCTGGTGATGTTGCTCCTATACAATAGGAGAAAATACATAGGGGATAAGAAACGAACCAATCAGTGGTCTGCCGCGTTACAAATCTATTCACTAAATCTGCAAAGGTATAAAACAGGGGATTCAATTGGCCTGTTTGCGCTGGTTTGCTGTCCTAACTCAAAATAAAACTGCTGATGTCTCTCCCTAGCTCTTCTGGGTCTGCACTGAAGAAACACAGCCTTATCAAGGGTCATATTCAGATGGGGATGCTGACCAAGGTACCAGACAATTTTTTCCGTACCTCACGACAATTAATAGGATATCAATAGGAAAAATGACACTTGAGTTTTTAGTCTATTTCAACTTTAATTTCAACAGTATTTCAACTATTAGCTAATATCTGGTAACCAAAAGATCAAAAAATTTAACCATATTGTTGTAACGAAAACCAGTATAGTTTATTGCTGGTTATTTGGCAGGAGGGAACCCCACTCAAGCATAGGAAGTTTCTAACAGACATTACAGCATAAATAATTAAAGGTTGATAAACACGTTCACGTGTAAGGGAAGAAAATATTTTCTCTGTTATTAAAATTGTAAAGAGTGAACAATGAGAAATAAGTGTGGCGCTGTAGAATACAATCTACAATGAAATAACCCTTTGATTTGTATTACAAGTGATCAGAAAAATACAAACTACATTAAAATGGGTCATTTTGATCAGTCAGTGTTCACAGCTTCACTATACATACATATTTGTGAAGCCATTAGTGAGTTTACCTATTCGGTTTATCGTTTATCGGTTGCACTGTATAAGCAGAATTAGTTCACAAAATACACACACGTCGGATGTTTTGATAGCTTACTTTTAAACATGGATATCTTGCCATACGGAAATAAAACTAAAGTTAATTCCAGTGATATGATATTAAATAATTCATTTTGCACTGATAATAATACTGATTCTTCCATTTTAATGGAAAATTTTACACCATCGATAATTATTATAATTAACACAATAATCGGTTGTGTTGGGATCATTGGTAATCTTAGCGTTATAATTGTCTTTGGAAAAGAAAAAAAATTCAGAAGAAAAATTCCAAACATATTTATTATTAATCAGGTAGGTTTGCAAATAAAGTTCTGTTACTAACACTTAACACGCGTTATTTTATGTTTGGTTCTTTTCTTCTTTTGGTCTTTCCTTTAAAAAAGAAACTATACATTGCAATAAATTTTAATACGTTCAATATAAATCTTTTTCAGAGTGTAATAGAATTTAGCAGTTCTTTAGTTTTATTATTGCTGACGTATACGGTGACCGATAATTACAAGACTTCTAGCGATGGATGGTTAGGAGACCTGGAATGTGGCATCTGGAATACAAAGTATATTTTGTGGGGAACACTAACTTCCTCCTCATGGAATATGGTTTGCCTGACGATAGAAAGGTAGGTTCTAGCATTACTAGCTATTCCTATCGATTGCATCTTCTCATAGCTAGCGCCTCTGCAGGGTAAACAAATAGGGTAGACCCAATGGAAATGCTTTATTCTAGACAAACCTTGCATGACCTTATGTGTTCATTTGAGAACTTTAAGATAATACGATGCTGTTTTTTTACATATTACTTTAGCAACACGACCTCAATATTTCTAGTAATGCGATTTTGAAAATGATGATTGAACACAAAGGTGATTTGATTAAAAAAAAAGACATGGCAACTTGAGAAGGCAACTTGAGAATCATTTGTAATCTCATGTATGTTGAATGTGAGTCTTAGACTAGATTTATTTCCGAAATATAAATGGAAATACTCTTGTTGTTGAGGACATTAAAAATATTCCATGGATAAACTGGTATTTATGGGAGAAAAATAGTGCAAAAAAGTGCTAGAAAGATTACAAACTGTTGTTTCCAAGGTAAACCATGCAGCCGAAGAATTATGCAATGTGTATCAAAACATGCGCGAACATAACTCATTATTCAATGTTCTTGTAACTAAAGATTGACAGGATTCAAATCCAACACTGGCACGTAATATTTTAAGGAGCATTTGCACTCTAGTTTTTCACGATATGCTTCTCTTTCAGATCTAGCGGATCTGAGAGATCTAGAAGTGGATTTATACTAATTGCTATTGTATGTGTTAATTATTTGATGAAATACACACAATCTTGTACTGGAAATAACAAAAAACCCTTACCTTTAAACTTTAAATTGTGGTAATTCTTAAAAATTGTATTTTTTGTATTGGGTCTGACAGATCTGCCAGATTTGTAACCGTAAAAAACTCGAATGTGACGGCAACAGCAATTCTTAATCTTCCAAATGCCGTTGCTTTGTGAACACCTCCATTTTGTCACCAATATTTACATTAGCTTGGTTTGTGTAGTAGAACTCAACCCCACTCAGAATTGAGTGTCCGCCAGGTCAGTGAGGAGAGCAAGAGCAGTTTAATCTCAGGTGGTGACAGCAGTTGCTCATGGGTGTTAGTTCGTGCACTGGACCTTTTTGTGTAGAAGGAGCTGCTGACTGTACTACTGGGTGAGGGGGTAGACTTCTGATGGGCTGGACGTCCATGTGGTAAAGCATACATCCACTCAGATTAGGCACAGTCTTTATTGTTGCTCCTGAGACTGGCTTGTTATAAAAAGGCACAGATCAACAGTCACCGCTTGGGGAGGTCACATTTATGTATAAAACAGGCTTGCACAATGTCCAAATAACACAGAATGATGGAATCAGCCATAGTCTTCAGTTTGAGGAGATCTTGAGGGAGTTGAATAAAGTCTGTTGCCAAACACAACTTACAAACAGTTAACACACACAGAGATGGTTCAAAGGATGCACTTGGGCACAACTGGCACAATTGATGACATACTGGGAAGGGATGACTAACTAGGGTGAAGTCTGACACATTAGGCACAAATACTGCATGAAGGTGGCACAGCTAAGAAACTCTGCAAAACAAAGACATTTATAAGTACAAGAATTGCAATTTAGGAATCCAAATGATCTCCTCAGAATTACATGTACAGACACCATAAACTCTTTAGAATTGCATTTTAGTAACAGGTTGTGCAAGAGGAGCATGTTCAGCTCTACCACCTCCTCAGGAT
>JBCAUG010008415.1:0-11247 GCA_038406175.1 Haplosyllis leylae
CCTGCCCCACCATCCCCCTGGCCAGGGCCAGGACCAGGACAGGGTACCCCCTCCCCCTCCACCCCCCCACCCCTGGCCAGGACCAAGACAGGGTACCCCCCCGGCAGGAAATTCCGTGGACAGGATACAGCGCGGGCGGCATGCCTCTTGCGTTTCCACGCAGAAGGACTTTCTTATTGAACTACATTTAAGGAAAATACAATTCTTGTAATAAATAATCCATCCTATGGCAAACCATACGTGACAACAATCTCACTTTTTTCACCCTATCTTACCTCATTTAAATCTTACATTGAGAACTAACAATTCTCTTGGGGAAGACAATCAACGCCGTAGATATTCAAAACAGAAAGGAAATGAAAAAGAAATAAACAATTGCCTTTCCAGGTGTGTTCTAGTATATAATCAAATAAATTCTTGGTCATAAATCACTTGACACTTGGACCAGGCTTCTGTAATAGGAAATTATTCTTAATTTCAATTAAAGTCCTCACTATTTTACCAATTTTAACCTGAGGAAATACTTACTACCAACTCTGAAAGGCAGCAGTGGCAAAAAAAAAACCATTGAAATCCATAGAGGCAACTTTGGTGGTAATTTTTTTCTTTTCCAGAAGAAGGCCTTCCCCTGAACCCTCCCCCACCCGTCTCCTCGATCCATTGTTGAAACTTTTTCCCACAAACGTTTATTTCTCATGCATTGATTTTTACAATCTGTGTAATTTACCAAAAGTACTTGCTGTAACTTAAATGCAAATCAATGAAAGTATCAAGTACATTTGTTCGTTTGTTCGTGTCATGCAAACCCAAATTTCAAGACATTTAACGTAGTTTTCCCACCTTTCACAGGCAGGTGACACAGCGAACCGCGAAAAAACACCTGCAGCAGAAGTTTTTTCGCGTAAAGTTAGAATTGGTACAAAGCATTTGGAAGAAGAATCATGCACAGAGTAGTGGTAATTTTTTTTTTCTTTTCCAGAAGAAGGCCTTCCCCTGTACCCTCCCCCACCCATCTCCGCGATCCATTGTTGAAACTTTTCCCACAAACGTTTATTTTGTCATGCATTGATTTTTACAATCTGTGTATTTTATCAAAAGTACTTGCTGTAACTTAAATGCAAATCAATGAAAGTATCAAGTACATTTGTTCGTGTCATGCAAACCCAAATTTCAAGATATTTAACGTAGTTTTTCCACCTTTCACAGGCAGGTGACACCGCGAACCGCGAAAAAACAACTGCAGCAGAAGTTCTTTCGTGTAAAGTTAAAATTGGTACAAAGCATTTGGAAGAAGAATCATGCACAGAGTCATTTTCGACAACGTAGATGACTTGACAAACTTGACACGTGGTTTCAGGTTTCTTTGTTTTTTCTATTTGATCAGAAAATCATTATTTGTGCACAAGCTTTATTTTTATTGAACTGCATCAAATTTCAATAGAGTGATTGCCTTTCAAACTCTGCTGTCTAATGACTACAATGAAATGCGTTTCTCAGGTGTAATATTTAGTTATTTAGGCCCAACGTGAGAGTTATTTTCGTTGCCTATTACTGTAACGGGCAGACACACAAATATGTACAAAAACCAGAGTCGGGCAAAAGCAGGTGATGATAAATTACCAAGATAAACACGTTTTTTCCTGAACTCTGTACGCATTGTATTCATGTCATATTCAACTAAACATGCTACCCAGGTTTTAGTTATGAAACTTAATGTAATATTTTTTTAATTTCATAAAAAAATTTATTCATCACACGAAATATTGACATTTGTTTTCTTCCTTCATGACAAATTAGTTTTTTCCCCTTCAGTTATATCACACGTAAATTTTGCAACTAAATCTGAACAATATCCAAGAAAAGGCTCCACCCCGAGGTTTGTTTAATAATCTTGCTAAAAATTAATCCGGCTGTTTGCAACAATCACTTAAAATTCTCAAGATTTAAAAAGGAGGCGAAGCCAAAAATGCCAAAACGTATGATTGTTGATGCCATTAGCCAATTAAATTGTGCTGTAAACTGCTTTGAAAACACACAATGCATCACCACGTTCTGTTTGAGGATTCAAAGATGAATTCAGCACAACCGATTCTTTCACAAAAATGTATGGGAAAAACCTGTGTGATATTAAGTTACATTTTGAATTAAATTTCTTATTTTCAAAAAGAAATAACGAACTGAAAAGGTGAGGTTTTGGAAATGCAGTTCAGCAAATCACAAAAAAATTCTTTCACACAAAGAATTATAACAAAATAAATGTTCCATTTTTATTTCATTTCAAGCCAAATTTGGCGATCCAGCACCAGAGAAACATAAAAAATCGTGAACAAATATTTTATCATGGAACCACTAAAAACAGACGGTAAATGGTTAACAATCACCTTGGGGTTAAACGGGTCCACAATTGTCGTGTTACATGTAAAGTTCTACAATTTCTGCCAACAAGTCAAACGATATTTCAAAAAGTGCAAGCAGTTGTCATTATTAATCATTGACCTGCCGTTCCTGAGAAATAATCTAAAAACCTGAACAAATACAGGAATTTACGATGAAAAAGAAATGATGCAAAATCTTCAGTACATACGGGCTTCCATTGTAAAAATTTGTGCAGAAAAGAAATTATTTCCATTTCAGTGAATATTATTATGATATTGATGTCTAAGATGAGCAACAATTCAAGGACAACTTCTTTCAAATAGTTCATTCGTCGTTCTTCACAAAGACTCTACTTGAAACACGCTGAGAGTGCAACTGTCATTTACAAAATATGAATGAAAAGCCAAAAGGGTATTTAAACTGTACATCAAGGTCTGTGTACATTTCACTAACAACCTCTTCAAAAAAGAAATCGTCTTTTGTACAGTGTTCATGTATCGGATTTCACATTTATTTGCAGTTATTTTCTTCTCTATCTATTCGGTTTAAAATTCTACTACTGAAAATATATTCAGATTAAAATTGATATCATTCAACAAATATATCTCCCATTCGAAAACAAAAAAAGGTATTTGTTGAGAACATGATATGCATTACCTGAAAAACTTCATGAAAGCCTATTCACTTTTCTGAACATGATGTGTTATTCCAAAAGATTTTCCTTCAGTGTTCCCTGAGTTATAATGTCAATTTAGTGTACCGTACTCTCAAATGCATTTTGGATCCACTAAGTTGACAAAAGGGACGTTGGTTTGCTTGCTTTCAGTCAGAAACTATTGTTAAACATATGTGCAGAGAGACTCAAAAGTCCCAACACCGAACGCTTATTTCATTTCGAATAACTTAGAAGCAGAACTACCATTTGTGGCGACTTTTGCCAAATTGTTACATTATGACCTAAAAAGACAAGACAATGGATCGGCTAAGTTCTGTTCTTTACGCGAACCTTTGTAATATTTCTTATCATATCATGCCAAAATATACATCTTTAAATTAAAAACATCTTTCTTGCATAATCCACAACAACCGCAATTGACACTCAATCAGAATATTTCAATTTTGGCTGGTTGAATATCTTCTGAGAAAGAATAGTAGTTTTGATACTGTTATGGTAACTGGACACATTTCAAATTATTTCAACAAAAATAACAAGAAGAAATCAAGTTCATCACTTCTAAAAGATTTCACATTCAAGACACGAATTGGCAAGTAACATGCACCATGGCCAGGATGATAAATGTTTGACATGGCAAATCTATTGTCACCTCAAAATCCATCACAAAACTACATGTAAATTCCACTCAGAACTTTACAAAACACTTTTCATGATTCTGCTCAAAATTAAAGTCACACTTCTGCGAACACAGGACAATAATTCCATGCATTGTTTGTGTGATGAATCATCATGTTCAAAATGACAGTTCCATTGCTTGAGCAAAACCTCAGTTTTGACAAGCTAGAAACCCTATCTGCAGATACATATGTAATTTTACTCACCTCTACTGCGTTGTAACACACTCTGAATATAAATCAGCAACGGCTTATTCCCAAAAATGTGAAATTTACTTGCACAACACTTTTCAAACATTCGCTCCTCTTTTCTTTGTCCACCTGGCGGCACCAGATGCACATTCTATTTTGACCAATCGGGTGTCAGAAAATATTAGCTCCATAAAAACGTAAACATCAGAAAGTTGTGCAATGAAGTTATATCATCGCAAATAAGTAAGAAATTATAGCATTTAAATCTACAGGATTTTAAACAGACTAGACAGTAGAAAACCAGGTAACTATATGAAAGGTTTAGTATTATAAACAACTGGTGACACTTACAATATCTTCATAAAAACATTGATATCATAATTGACAAAGAAGACTTCTTCAATGTCCACAAGAAAGTTATTTATTCCAAATTTTCTGGACCATTATTATCTTTATTGTAATATATCTATTCTAGTTCCATTACGTTTACAGCATGGCAGAATCCAGAAAAGCAGCTAGATCTACTACCTACTTTATAGCAAAGTGTGTCAACATGGACTCTTTAAAGAGAAGTGCCAAAAACAGTGTTTGGGCTTGTTGCAATCGAAAATTTCCTCCTCATCCCAGAGATCTCATCACAAAAGCTTTAACATCAAGTGAGGTTATCCTGCTGTTCAGTGTCAACAACTGCCATGGTTGGCATGGTTATGCCCGTGTACTGAATGACCCAGGGTCTGTGTCTGTGGAAGAATTCAATGCAACACTGGATTCAGGTGACGGGAAAGTTATGATAAAGGACAAAACAGAGAACGAAGAACCCGAATGGCAGAGGTTTAACATAGAGTGGTTGCGGCTTTATCTTAAAGATCATGGCGAGCAGTGTTTGCCTTCCACAGAAACTGATGATCTCCTGTGCTCTGATGGACAACCAGTTAACAAAGCTAGAAACTTTCAAGAAGTTTTCTCTTCAGTTGGTGAGTTAATGTGCCAGAGAATAGATGAACACTACGAACAATTAACTACAAAAAAACGAAAGAAACTTGAAGAACAGCAAGAGAAGCTACCTGCCCCTTTCTTTCAGCCTGGCATGGTAAAAGATCCTTTAGTTGTATGGGAAAAACTTGTGCATAAAGTTGGTAGCACGGGCAAAGTGTTACTAGCTTGTGCTTTTGGGAGTCAAAGGTAGTTGAGCATTTCTAATTTTTTATCACTTAAATATGTAAATATCAGCTAAGTAAACCCTATCAGATATGTGATTCCTTTGATACTCTGAACTTTGCAGGTACAACTTAAACACACCCGAAGGTGATGTGGATATGTTCATAGTTTATGCTGCTGATACAAAAGATATGCTTGGATTTAATCCTCCTCAACACACAATAAAGGCAAGTATTCCCCCTATGTTGTAGGTGGTCAAATAATAATTTGACCTGATTATGCCCAACCTCAAAAAAACATTTACGAACCGCATGTAACATTTTAGAACAGGGATACTGAAACCTGTGATTATACCATTCACGAAGTGCACAGATACTGTGAGCTGCTTCTGTTAGGAGATCCAAGATGCGTAGAGACCCTTTTTCTTCATCCATCATCTGCTTACTGTGGATCATTCGAGTGGGAACAACTGTGTAAAAGTAGACACATTTTCTTGACAAGGTTGGTTTTCTGAGCAGTTTCCTATTCTATTCGGATTCTGTACAACCAGGTTTTCCCAAATTCTACAAATTTACAAACCAGATTCCTGCAAATGAGAATGACAAGATGTGCGAATTATTTAATTCCCACATTTTATAGTATTTGTACTGTGAATATCACTTTTAGAAACATCAAAACTGTATACGTAGGTAAGACTCAACTATCCGTCAGAAATTCCTGATCGCGAACAAATCCGAGATTGTTTCAAAAAATATTTCTAGTAGTGTGCATCTCATGTTTTGTATTCCCTTTTCTGCGAATGTAATGATTGAATTCAGAATTCCATATTCTGTCCCACAACTTGGCTTCAGAACACATCAATATTTGGTAAATTTCAAACCAGTCAGATCAATAATATCTCCCAAATTGTCTTTATTCGGATATTTTTCTGTGTAATACAAGTTCAAATATTCACATCATGACTTGACAAATCCAGATTCTTCACAAATTCAACAACTTTTGTTTGTCTCATTTAAATCGAGCAGAACGCATCGATCGAACAGTTTAATTTTCTTGTCTTTTTAAGTTAAATGATTTTTACACGGCCTTTTTCTTGGTAAGAAATTAGTTTTTCCATAGTATGTCTATTTTCTTTAGACAATGTGCTGACAAGTACATGAGAGACGCTTTGGGCAGCAAAGGAAAGCGACTGAAAGAAAAATGGATTGCATCCAAAGAAGCACTACAAGATCCGATGCCGAAGAAAGTTGCAAAATTATTCTACATTATATTTAGATTGCTTCAAAATGCAAGGTATGTGCAAACAAACCAACGAATTTGTATGATTTGTCAATAAACTTTGCACTCTCGATTCGTAATCCCGTCTCAAAATTTATAACATAAATTAACTTTCAATTCTTTAAATTTAATAAAACCAAAAGAATCTAAAGAAAATAATTAGTGAGGAATATTATTCAGAGACGTCCTGGAGGGCGAGAATCTCCATGTGTTTAGAGAAACCGATTCAACAGAAAGACGTCTGCTCACGGATATACGTTCTTGTAAATATCAATTTGAAACATTGAAGACAAAATTGGACGAGTAAGTCACTTTCCATTGTAAATTTTATTCTGGTAGAAGGGATTCAATCTATTTCACAGCCACATAGGAACTAAGTTGTAAACGTTCCATTTCAGGATTCTGCAGATACTTGAAAATCTAAAACTTCAACGTCAAGAGACAAATTTGCAAGAAGTAACGACAACTACAGAGAAGTGGCTGATGGAACTTAGATTCAAAAACTTTGAAAAGACAATGTGCAGTACAGAAAGACAAGAACTAACAAGCTGATGTGATGAACAAACCATTCCAATAGTTTATTTATAAAATCATAAAAAAATTGTAACTCATACTCTTTGGAGTGAGAACCGAGTGTTAAATTCACGATATTTGTGAAATGATCATCTTGTATTTGTAATCCATTCTATCGAACACATACACTCTCCCAAAGAGAACAATGTAAAAAGGATAGTTACAAACATGTCTTTTAGGGATACAATCATTGTCACAAGTTATATTCAGGAATAGCATACATTACTGGGTGGCCAAGCTCCGATCAAGACAAAATGCCGTGTTTTCCCCTTGTATTTTCACATTTTGTTGTTGTTGTTGTTGTTTTTCAGCCAAAAAATACATTTATTTCACTGCAACTGCCCACAGAGATAACTATCACTATTATCCTCCAAACTACAATCACAAGTGCATTGGAGCCTGTTGCAAACATTTTGTTCCATTATTGGATTGTCCCCAGCACAAAATTTACTTCAAAAAGCCAAAAGGGTGTACATCCTATCACAACCATATTATATCCTTTAATTTTAAAAACTTCAAAATTTTCGTGTTGGAGTAAATTCACTGTGTGAAATATTTTCAATATTTTTGGCAAATTCCCTGTGTTTTCCCTGTCTGGAAAAATGAACATTCAAATTCCCTGTGTCGTGGCCACCGTGTGTAAGATAATGACTGCCAAATGAATGACAGTCAAGTGGGTCAAATATCTCTACAATATCTTCACATTTATATGTGTGACAAAATATTAATGCCACGATTTACAGAGTATGTTACAGAAACTTTTGAATGTTTGTATCACGATGTAACCAATAAAATGCTGCCATTTTTAAGTCGTTTTAGAAACAGTCACGGTCAATGCATTGAAGGGATGAACTAATTTGTGAAATGGTCAGTGTTCCTTTAAAAAATAACTTTCAAAGTCTGTCTAATCATGTTGTCAATATTTGATGGTATTTGATGATGATGCAGACTGGCACTGACACATGTTGCTATGAATCTAGAACATGTCATGTATCATCTCATCTGGATCTAACTGGTCAGAGGACACATTTGAAGTGTTGGAGGCTGACGTCTTCATTGATGTCCGCCTGCTGGCCCTACTTGTACTAAAATTGGACAAATCGTGAATTTTTTAAGCAATTACCCTGAAGTCATAAAATATTATAATATTTCTCTAAATTTTGTTATGAAATTAAAAATTCTACAGGAACAAAATTTGAGTCTCGAAAATACGGTAAGAGAATATTTATTTATATCATACCTTGGCGTCGCTGCTTTAGGTGTTGATGAAACCTTCGGTAAAACTGCTTTGGACGGGGTCGATTTCTTTGTAGCTTCTCGTCGTCTTCTGTAACACAGACGTCAAAATGTACAACACGCATAATATATTTACACTACAACCTATGAGCGACAAATCATAGTAGATTATAAATACATTGAATTTATCAGGAACACTAAATTCGTATTACCGTTTACCAGTCGATGGTAAAATGTCATCACCAGTGCCCAACATGAGTGAGTCGTCCTGAGATACTGGCTCATTTTTTACGTTCGCGGGTTTTCTACCCCTTTTCTTAGCTGGTGAAGGTGTCTCTTCGTCCGTATTATAATCACTGATTTCAAAATATAAGATTAAATGAACTTTGCTGAATACAGAAACACCGAAATTGACGATGTAGTCATTCTACCTGTTCAGTTACGTCCGAATGAGACTGGTTGTGAATTTGAGTTACAGGCATGAAACGGTTTTGAATTTTCTTTTTGAACAAGACAGCCTTTGATTAACATTCCGAGGCAGATCGACCACGACCCCCCCCCCCCCCCTTTCCCCACTGTTTCTGTGTAGAAAGTCGGCCCTCTTCTCTGACTAGTCCCAGTGCATCATAGGATAGGGAACCCCTGTGGACAAAATAACACACACGACTGAAAACATTACCTTTCCTCGTACTAAGTACGTGGTCGGTAATAATCGATAAATCTCAAACCAATATTACCTTGCAACACCGATGTCCTCATCAGCTTCATCTGCTGCGTCACCTCGACCTCTTGAATGACTGTTTCTACTTGAGGATGGACCTAAATAATTGATGAAATACGCATACATGAATCCAGTTGTAGAATTTCAAATTCACTTCGACTTCGACTTCATATTGATAATGTCTTCTTTTGTTATTTAATTCGACTTTTTACATATTTGAGATTCTATAAACAATCGAATCGACTGTCAGTGAATCTTCGATGGCCAACGATATTTGCAGAATAATAACATTAACATTACAAGGCAGCATCAACCCCCACCCCCCTCCTCCTGGGTCCCTATTGCATCTGGGAGGGAGGAGGCGGAAGGCTCCTTCCTGCCTGGTTCTTCGGAGGGAGATGGCATTTGGGGTAAATGCCTCGGAAATTTTATTAATTCAATAAACTAATTTGTTTACAGTTACCTGGTGAAGAGCTGGGAACACCATTTCGAAGATCTTCAACTGAAGTGAAATATGACTAAAATAAGTATTCACTGAACCAGTAGCATAAATACAACATATGACATTATGTAATAAAGCGTTCCATACAAACCTTCATTTTTTAATTCCCTGATTTTGGCTTTCTTGTCATTCACAACTATTGCGAACTGGAAATCAAAGAAATCTTCATTATAAAAATTGATCTATCTCTTTCTTTCCTCCTATTTCATATCAATTAACATCAGATCACCTTTGAGAAAAGATCGTTTTCGAGCTCTTCTTTTGCAGTTACACATTTGTCCAATCTCTAAAACGAAGCAAAAAGTAATAAATTCATTATGAATTGAATTAAGAAAGTCCTCCTGTGTGAACGCGAGGGGCATACCGCCGCCGCGTGCTGTCCTATCAAGAGGGGAGGGGGGGGGTATACCATCCCAGCCGGGGGGGGGGGGGTTACCCCCATCCCAGGGGGTACCCCATCCAAGCTATGGGGGTACCCACCCCCGGACAGATCCCCCTGGCCAGACCCCCTGGCTATGTGCATGATATTTAACAGACACACACCTGTGAAAACATAACCTCCCGTCGTACTACGTACGCGGGCGGCAAATATGAGTATTGAATCAAATCGATCAAACACACACCTTTAATGCATTTGCCCTCTCTGTCGCCATTCTTTCATTTTCAGTTCGTAATGTACTGATTGTCGATTGTAAATCACCAGCTGCAGCAATAGCTTCGTTGAAAAGCATCAATGTTATTTCTGTAGGATCAGCAGCAGACTTTAATTTCACCGAACCCAACTGGAACTGGAAAGGGAGAATATGGTGAGTTATGTACACTTTTGAATAGAGAGGATTTAAAAAAAAAAACAACTTGACAACCTATTTTTTCGCGTTTGAACTAACTTTTATGTTTTCGGCCATCATATGTTTCTTCCAAATCAACAATAGTGATCCGTCCTTCTGTTTCTTTGTTTGGTACACGAAGTTGAGACTGCCTAAATTAACTCGTGTCAATGCTTTCCTTGTCTGAGCGGTGTAATCACTGTAGTTCATTTTGACATCGTGACTGAGTGTTTCAAGGTCATTTTCGTCCACTGAAATAAATTCTGTCGTCAAAGTAAAGAGTACTTGTAAACATACATTTGCATCCCAATTTCGTCTAAAAAAACGCTGGACTTTGTTCAAATTATCTTGTAAGATATAGTAATATGTTTTGGAATAAATAAATCAACACATGGTAATGCATACATGATCCGGTCCATCCGTTCACGCCATCACAAAGTGCCAATTCAAAGCCTTCTTCGCCATCTTCTCCGATAGCTGTTGTTAACAAATACAACTCGTCATCACTCCCCACAGTCAGCTTGGCCAGTGTTCGCTTTCTTTCGGACATGCTGCCCGTTTGTTGGGTCTAAAATCGGATATTAGTATATTCAGGGTCATAAAACACTAAAGAAAGATGTGCCGGTAGATTAATAGATGTAATATTAATACATCATCAGTGTTTTTAAAGAGTCGGGTGAGGTGACAACTGCTGAAAACACTCCTTTACATTCCTTACCTTCTCAACACCCTCGATTGGAACTAATTACCCTAAAAAATATCAGCAAACTGCCAATTCAACGAATTTTATGAAAATCAACAAATTTTTAGCATCAACAGGATATAGTACCAAAAACGTTTAAGCTGGCCTCTATGATTGGCTAGCATTTCAGATAACCAATGGGAAAGTGTTTATCGTCTCAGTTTAGAAACGTATCCGGTTTAATGGCCACGACAACAAACCGTGTACTTCTCGAGCAGGAGGCATTATCAACCCGGAAATGAATCCGCGCAAATCGATACTAGCGCCGCCTGGCGGAAAAGCGGTCTCCATT
>JBCAUG010008426.1:0-11246 GCA_038406175.1 Haplosyllis leylae
GACGTAAGACCTTCCTCAGAGGATCCTAGGTACCAGAGGTCCAGGAAAGCGTAGACCATACTCGATCGTATCCGAGTGTTACTAGTACACCTAAAAGACCTCGCACTATTTTGCTAGCACTGAGATGTCATGACGACTGTATAGATTCACAACGCACCGACCAACAGCATCGGATTTTAACCGTCTATGAGGCTTTCAACAACTTACACGTTCAACGCACACGCACCGAACAACACCGCCACCGTTCCATAACGTCGGCAGGCGGCAGCTGTGATCATTTTGAATACACTATGATACACAGAATCGAGTTTTTCATGATAAGATCACATTTACATTTTAAGCCTGAATTTGCATGAAGAGGTTTAAATTTTTTTAAAAAGCTGTCTCCCGTGGGATTTTAACTTACAACACTGACCATCATTGGATCTATGGTTGAATGCTTATCCAGATAGGCCACAGAGGCCTGTTCTAGTTGGCAGACCTTAAACTAAAGTTTGTTTCATGCACCATTTCACATTTTAAAAAATCACTAAAGCATGTGTCTTAATTCTGTCTTAAAATGTTAAATTTTATCTTATTGTGAAAAACTCGAATCGTTCAATTTAAAGATCCTCACTTTTACTGAGTATTCAGTGAAGCTGGAAACAGAGTATCAAGTTCGAATACAGTAATCGTTTTAATTCAAAAATTTTATGCAAATTTAATGTAACATTTGTTATGTTGACGGTGACGAGGTCGTTCTGTGTGAAAAGACATCAGAAATTGTACATTGTTCATCTTTTCTGATATAATTGTTAAACTTTCATAATTTCCGTCTTATGTTCGTGATTGTGGTTTAATTAAAAATAAAAAATGCGAAACTCATTTGTTATGATCTTAAAACATTTTTGCAAATGGAAGTAAAATTTTTTGGCAAATGGTGGTTATGAAAGTATGTTGTTCTTCACAGTTCATAAAACCCAAATCAGTTAAAGATTATTGAGATAGATTCACAGTCAGTATTACAGTTGTTAAGAAGCGACTGTTAAGTTTAGGACATTCGGACTTTTCCGATTTTGACAAAGTTCGAAATACTTTGACCAAATTGAATGGCTTTGTTTCGAAAACACTTTTATCAATGAATATCTTACACCTAAAAGTATAAAGAACGGACGTTCATTTTTAAAACTATCACATTCAGAATGTACAACGAAATTGCCTGATCTGTAGACAAACATAGCTTACATCAACCTTCTATTTTTCCGAACCTACTTTTCTTCAAGTTGTGACCATCAAAATGCAATTTTCCCATCGGTTTCTCTTTTTTACCTCGGTCGGTGCACATTTTTTGTGTTTTTATGAAGATGAAATAAAGATGGATTAATTGGATTACATTTTTTTACTTAAAAAGGTAAAAATGATGTTTGATTGAATAGATAGATATCTATTTATATTTAATACATCACGCTAGTTCATGTCCACATCAATCAAACTCTTGAGTACAATTTAAAATAATCCTAAAACATCCTTTATTTAGAAAGCAAAGGACGTGTGTGTATGCTGCAAGAAAAATTGCAATTTTTCTGAATAGTTTGTAGTAGAGTACTGCTTTTACCAACGATAGAAATTGAAGGATCTCTTGTATAATTCAACGGAACTTGAAGAAAGAATATTAAATTTTTCTTTCTTTTCTACGTTGTCACCAAGGCTATTTTATTTTCTTCCCTTTCATATCCATTAAAATGCCTGGTGTTTGGTTTATTCGCGTTTCTACTGTCAACTCCAGTAGCTCTTTTCTATCAGCAACCTTAGTTAATAATCTGTAAGTTTGAAGGAATTCTATTCTCATATACCTTGGTTTCTAGAGTGTCCGTCTGCATTTATGATTGCTCCGCATGTGCTTATATTCATACCAAGGTTAAAATTTGTTTCTGTCCCTTAGGGAACGTAATTGGTGGCGTTAGGGATATTCAATGTCTATTGTGTATACTTTGAACAGAAATTACTGAGCGATCAGAAACACACGAGTTTTTCCTAATTGGAGACTCATTCTGTAGATTCTATGAAATCTAATAGATCACGTAAAGATGAATTGGGATCACTTTGAAGATTTTCTTTGTTACCAGTGTCTTCATGATACTGCACTGTGCTAACATTTCTGTCTGTTACACAAGAGATAGTTCCAATACCATATTTTACAAAATATTTTACAAATTTTGCAGATTCTGTACTATTCTATCAGGAAAAAACTCAAATGGAAGGCCGAAATCGCCTCACGTTAGAAACATTTTTTGAAAATGTAAGGTTGTTTTAACTAAGGTAATTATGTAAAGAAATGAGCGTTATCTGTTATCAAAATTATCCATGGACATTTAAGGTCACGCAAAGAAAGGTGTGTCCGGTATAAAGAAATTGAGTCCAGCCTATTTGCTTATCTCGCAGAGGCACATTATTTCTTAATTGAAAAGAGGCAATTAATAGAAAAAGTAAAGAATTTGGTGGGGTTGAAAACCCGTGTATTCCCGTTATGCCATGGGGCAGTTAACAGTTCATGAACCGATCCCGCAGTCTATTTGTTCCACTTGACCACATCTTATTACTTATAAAAACGGTTTGCACATTCATCTGTTACACAGTTGAGATACTCATCCGAAAAGATGAAGATGACTCTGGTTTGTTTGGCTCTTGCTGTACTTGTGGCTGCAGTTCAAACTGTACCGATATATGATTATTGGGGACCACAGCATGGACCCTTACAGATGAAGAGAGAGGAAAATCATTATCCACCGTGGTATGGAAAAGGGTATGAAGATATGAAGAGAGGGGAAACAAAAGAAGGTACGTCTTATTCCTTATCATAAAAGCACGATTGCAGGTAAATTCTTCAAAATAGTTGTGAGGAGTGCGTCAAGTACTGCAAGAATGAGTTTGTTTTAACTCATTCAAGAACTTTAGTAGGAAGCCTTTGTTCATATAATAAGGGTGATTTAACAAAATAAGTCTAAATGACCAACAGTTAGAAATGATAACCAATAGATTGCATTAACAGATATAGTTATGAAAAAAATATTCTGAAACAAGAAAGTTCTCCTGCATCACCGCAAGCGTGATTACTACCCGCGATTTATCCTGTCCATAGCGTGTTGTGTCATGGGGGGGATCCCTGTTCTGGTCCTGGACGGGGGTGCCCCTACCCCCATCCCTTCCTCCACGGCCAGGACCAGGACAGGGGTACCCTCTCCTCTCCCTCCGAAAGGGACCTGGGGGCCAGAGACTGGGGTACTCGCCCCACTGTGGACGGTCAAACAAGATTACCCGCCCATGAACTTCATACGCAGGCAGTAATAAAGAATCGAAGACTTTCTTAAATGTGTAAACAAATATTGCTAGAATTTTTCAGGATAGAAAAGTTTTTGAAATGTTTAAGCATATTTTTTCGCAGATTTTCTCACAGAAAAGAAAGTGCTTGATGCTATCGACAAGATTCTCCAGGAAGAAAAACGCCAAGGTTTGTTACCAAAAACGAATTGTTGTTTCTTATTTTAATTATTAAATATCCGGACCTTTTTCCCTACAATTCAGGAACATTCGATGTTATCAAAGTGTCTTAGAATGCAAAACCATATTCTATTCTATTAGAGCTAGATCTATATCTTACTATACCTAAGTACATTAGCTATCTTCAAGAAAATGGAAGAGGTACCTTTCCCCACGAATGAACGGGTTATAAATGAATGAATGAATTATAAATGAATATAATAGTCCATTCCTTTGATACCACACTGAAAAATTCCGTCCCTGGCTGCAGACCTACAATTGGTTCAGGTTCAAATACTCTTAAGTATACTCGTTGTTACTTTCTATTTTGAAATAGAAACCAGGAGAAACCATCCTGACATGTGGCACTTGCAGAGAGAGGACATGAAGGAGAGTAGGTAGCATTGTATCCCTGATTCTGTGTAACATTAGTCTCAGGCGTCTGTGTACTCGCAGTAAAGTTCACAAGACACATGTTACGAACACATGAAAACACCGGAAAATACATTGAACCTCGTCTGTGAGAAAACAGATTTTGAGGCATAAAATGAAGAAAACATTTGTCCCAAAAATAATATTACATAATCATATTTTATGTAAGGGTGATTAGACCTAGTTTTAGCTAATGAACGAACTAGTATTGTTAATCAGTATCCAGTAAACGATTGAACATTAGCACAGGTCGTATTCAAATGGGGATGCGGACCAAGGTGCCAGGAACTTTCTTCTTCCCTCATGACCAATGATATAATAGCAACAGGAAAAATGGCACCTTGAGTTTTTTTCACTATTTCAAGTTTAATACAAATCTATCAGTAATATTTGGTAATAATAAAAATGTGACATATTTTTTCAACCGAAAGCAATATAATTTATTGTTAGGTATTTGGTGAAATATTCAATATTCTACTTGCTTCCACTTGCTTTCATATTGGACCATTGGTCAGCAAGCATGTGGAAGCAAGAGGAATATTGAGTCATTAGCTAAATACCGAACAATAAATTATACTGCTTTCGGTTGAAAAAATATGTCAACATTTTTTATTGCCAAATATTAGCTGATAGATTTGAATTAAACTTGAAATAATGAAAAAAACCCAAGGTGCCATTTTTCCTATTGATATTCTATTATTGGTCATCAGGTCACACAACTTTTGCCAGGCACTCGGGTCTGCATCCCATACTGAACACCACCCGTGATTAGGAAGAACTATAATTGCCAGTAATGAATTACCATGGAAACTAGCCAGGATTTCTCCTGAATCTTTGCTATCACATTAACTGCATTCAAGTTTAGCTAAATATCCATTTACTAATGTGTTGTTTAAAAGTAAAAGTAAATGCAGTTACTATAGTCAGAACCATTGTTGCAGAGTTATCAAAGAGAGGATTTAACTTGAAACAGATTCTCGACCTTATGCTTGGGTGAGAAATCCTTATTCTTTCAATACTTAAGTTTCATTCTGATCATGGTGGACTATTGTCTTTAACATAGCAAAACAAGTCTTAGAATATTAATTTCCAATTTTTTTCTTACGAGATTTTTTTCCGATTTTTCTACATTACAATTATGAAGTTCTGTTTTCCATTTTCAGCAAAAAGTAGATTTTATTAGCCGAAAACAAAGGAATTGAATGCTGTTGAAATATCACTTTTCATACACTATAACATAAATTTGACTCAACTACGTCCGCGCTGAGTAAAGGACGATTTTTATGAAGCTTTCGATCAAGCCTGTGTGCAATGCTATTTTCATGATGTGTCCGGAAATGAGAAAATCTTATGAATTTCTCAGCAGTTTGTCTGGTCCTGCCACTTCATAACGCAAACACACGGGTTTTCCCTTAATGATAGGTTAGGTCATTTAACAAATTTCTGAAATTTGTTCAATGCAATTAAAACTGGTGGTAGTCAATAACAGTAATCAATCCAAATGAGCAATGGTAAATTCACCGTGGCTAGTTCTTTAACATTTATTACTGGACATAGTGAATTCACTGTTGCTAATTTATATTGATTACCACTAGTTTGAATTGAATTTAACTAATTTAACAAATTTGTCAAATTGTCTAACCCACCATTAAGGAAAAACTCGATAGGGACCAAGAGCGGAATAGCAAAACTAATCTTTGTTACAACAATTGTAAGCAATAAATAGTATAAAACAGATAAAATGTACCTATTTTTTGTAAATCACCCTGAAAAACTTACGGTAGATTTTAACTAAGTATGATGAAAACATCAAACAGTTCATCAGGATGAAATATTTTGTATTGAATGACAGTGTATTTTCATAGGAAATAAATATATTTCGAATAAATACATGCAATGTACTGATTACCACCCGCGTACGTGGTATGACTGGAAAGGTAATAGTTTCACTTTGTCTGACTGTCCACTGGAGAGGAGGGGGGGTACTGAGCCAGGTCCACCCGGGGTGGAATGGAGTATCCCAGTCCTGGCTAGGGAGGTACCCAAGCCAGGTCCAGCCGGGGGGGGGGGGTACCTGAGTCAGGTCCAGCCAGGAGGGGTTTACCCCAGGTACCCCCAGGCAGGACAGGGGTACCCCCTGGTCAGGACTGGGGTACCCCCGGGATAGGTCAGCTATGCAGCAGGCGGTATGCCTCTTGCATTCACGCAGGAGGACTTTCTTGTTCTTGTTTTATTTTTAAACATCTCAAGACGTTTGCTTTATTCTGACCCTTTGAATTTTTACAGGAATGGGATAAAATGATAACTAATATTTTTTCACCTCAAAATATCGGTTCAAATGAGATAATAAAATATGCAGCATAAGCTGTTTTGACAGTATTGTTCTTACATTTGGCAATACAATTTGATGTAGATCTAAGAATCGTACTCTATTAGTCTCTGTCTTCAAACTGAGGCCAGGATAGACAGCCATAATTATACAATCTCTCATTTAAGCTGAAATTTGTTGAAGCGAAAAAGCATACGCCGCGGGCTGTACGCCTCTTGCGGTCCTGCAGGAGCTTTTTGGTTTCCATTCAATCTATTACATTTATCATTGGTCTAAATTCGCTTCCCTGCGGTTTGTTCCCGTTTTTGATTTTCTCACCTGTAATTAGTCTGCGCAAATTCAAGAATGGTTTCCGTCAATATATGGGACGTTCTTAGAAGGACTTTTCACGGTAAATTGACACCTTATCACCAAAAAGAAAAAGTTGTAAATTATCGAGAAATTCGAATTAATATCAGGGTTTCGCCTTGAGTCATCTCACAGCAGTTGGAACAATTAATGAGGTTGCCAATGCGTGCAGGACAGGCATGCGGAGGTCAATTAACAGTCCACGAACCATTTTTACAGTTATGTTTTCCGCTTGACTTGAATCCACTTCATATAAATACCAGGATTTATATTTTGTTTGATCATTTTGTCAAATTCGCTGCTAAGATGAAGGCGACTCTGGTTTGCTTCGCCTTTGGTTTGCTCGTCGCTGCAGTTCAGGCTGTTCCTCTGCCTCAGGACCCATCGGGGTACAATCCAGTACTCGAGGAATTGCTCCAAGATAAGAGAGGTAATTCTGCAATGCATTTACTATATTCGTATTTTATTGTGTAAATTATTCATTGACCAACAGAATAATTTGTCCAGGGTCTAACTGCTTGGTGTGTACCTACCTTAAGTTCCCTGCCGATACATCATCATTTGAGGAACTTGTTAGTCTAAAACAATAGTTGTTTTTTTTAACTCAAAGAAACTTGTAGAAACAGATCAGTTGACTCAGGTTTTGACGGCGAACATGCCATCACGGGGGAATTGTTAGTTGATGCCCTGAAGCAAGCGATGGCGGATGTTTATTGATTTCAAAATCTTCTTTCAGAGTAGATCACTGAAGATGACAGAGATAATTTCTGCTGAATTTATTTTGCTCATCACATCATATATCTAAGGCTTTGTTTGCAACGTTGTCAACTTTTGTATAATTTTTGAAATCCTTAATCAAACATCAGACATCAGCAGAACTTGGTCTTGGCAAAAGATCACAAAAACCAGAAATAGTTGTTCAATGTGAAGCAGCCCTTAACAAATTGCAGCCGCGAATCACGCTGTGTCAATGAGACTGGGAATGAGAAAAGTTCATTAACTGATGGTAAAACTGATGGTATCAATGTCAATGCAAACTTTTTGTCTCACATCTTAAGGCTTGTTTACACGTAACGTTCTCGTGTGCCTCTGTGTCAATGTTTGCACCAAGTTTTCTATTGAGTCAATGGTGACGCAAATGCACATGCAGAGAATGGATTCAGACCCATTCTCTGCATTAACCATTGACTCAATACAAAACTTGACGCAGACGTTGATGCACTCACGGAAACGCTACACGTAAACAGAGCTTTAAATTCATTCAGAGCTCATGGATTTGCCATGGTCATGGGAATTTCGTTCAAAGAGAGAAGATAAGACACCAAGTAAGTTATTCACATTTTTTCCTCGCAATTGAAGAAAAGTTTACAATTGTTATTGACTGCGTTCCCTTACAAGAGATACCAGGACGTTAAATATTCCATGGAACGAAATTGGGGAATTATTTACAAAGATCCCATGTTTGGAAAAGATAATTGCGTTGAGAAAGGAAAATGTAGAGGTTGGGTATTTATTTATGTGTTCATTGTTGGTGCCTCGTTACGTAATGAATCTCATGTGATGGATGTTTATTGCATTGGCGGATCTATGGGCGTGTGAGGATGCACACGCCCCCTCCCCGGGCTAAATGTCTTCATTTCCATGCAATTTTTGTGAAAAATTGGTCAAATAGTGGCGCCCTCTTTGAAAAATCCTCTATCCGTCACTGTATTGTATTTATATATATAGTCTTTGCTATTCTAAACATTAGTCTTGTAACTTAAAGAAACTCGAAGAAACAGAGAAATTAACTCAGACTTCGACAGCGAAGATACCACGACAGAGGAATTGTTACTTGATGCCTTTAAGCAAGCGTTGAGGGAGAAAAAAGGTAATTTTAGAATATTGTAGATCGCAAGAGATGCTAGAGATAATTTTGTTTGCTGAATTTATTTTGCTCGTCACAGCATATATCTAAGGCTTTGTTTGCAAAGTTGCCAATTTGAATAATTTTGTAAAACTTCGATACCTGTGTATAAAATTTCAATATACCAGTACTAATTACTACTTGTAGTTCACAAATACTGATAGAATAATTTGACAGATTTAAAATACAATTTTAAAATGGAAAAACTCAATTAACTGATTAACTGATTCTGGTTTAATAGAGCAATACGGGATCCCGCTGAGGACTTTGCAAGAGATCACCTGACGGTATAGATCAAAAAGGGGAGAAGAAGGAAAAGGTGAGTGATGGAAACAATCAGCACCTATCAATTTCAATGTGAACACTTTTTTTCACATCTTAAGATCGGTTTAATAATTATTTATTGATTAAGTCCCCTTTAAATGCTTTCAGATTCCAGGGGTTTAATTCCAATCAAAGAAGTTGATGACTTTTTCTCACATATCCCATTTCTGGCAATTCTTGGGTAAGGATATGTTATTCTGTGAATTCCTTATTTTCATTTTTATAATAGTGGATTATTGTCTTTACCATTCAGAATAAATCTTACTATTTATGAGACACTTTTCCTACATTTCTAATTATCTACTGTTATATTGAACAAATTTTTTTGTATTTTTATTAGCAAAAAGTAGATTTTTTAGCCAAAGAAGACAGGAACACTCAACAATTCAAATAATATTATCGTGTTGAAATTATATTACTTGTCACATGTATTTTAACATAGCATTGACCACCATTGCAAATAGAAATGACTCAACTTTGTTTACACTAATTAAAAGCGATCTAACTGAAACAGACGAATTTTCATGAACATTTTGACCAAAATTGTGTGCAATTTTATTTTCAAGAAGTATCCAGAAATACGGACATCTCAAAGACTACAGTAGTTTCTCTATTTGAGGTACCATTCTGTTCATAATGTAAACACAGAGCCTAAGAGCGCGTTTGAATTGTCAGAAATGTTATGCTAGTAACTAATGTTGTCTGACAAAATGAAAACTAATAATAAATTGTAGGCAACAAACTATAGTAGTAAGCTGCCGCAGAAGAGCTAAGAAGGTTATTTTTTAAATAAATCATGTCGGGGATTTTGCAAAGAAACTACCACATATGGTGACAGGTGCCCTGGGTTACAAAGTCGGGGTGGATCTAGATTTTTATCGAATTTTGCTATAACTTTTAGATATATAAATTCAGGTTTAAAACGTAGATTTGATAGTATATTCCTGTTAATTGTGGTTTGTAGAGGACCAGAAACGGGAAATGGTGGAGAAACTTGTTGAACGGATGTTGGAAGAAAAACGTTGTCCCAGGGGAAATCCCTGTCGTAGTGACAGTGACGTAAGTCCCGTTAAATTGATGATAATCCATAAATATATAAATTTAATATAATTTATAATTTATTATTTAAAGTATCAGGAATATTTCATAAAACATTTTGCTTATCTGTTTTCATATGACACAAGCAAATGTTGTATACATTTCCACAAAAAAAAACTAACTTTTTCATCGGGCACGTTTACAATTGATTACGGTTGAAAATACAATTGCGACAAAAAATATTAAAAAAACAAACATTTGTGAACTTTTCGAATAAACTTTTTCTGCTCTGTTTCATGTTGATTTGTGGTAGCAACGAAAGTCTGATGTCGCAACATAATTTTTGTTCTTTTGTAGTGTTGTGGTAGCTACACTTGTCTGCCGACTAATAAATGTGGATTTGGAATCGGGTGAGGAATTTTTGGTCATCATTAATCGTCAGAAATGCAATGGTCAAATCTAGTAGTAATAAAATTGCATGTAATTACATGAAGCGTTTTCTTCCATTTTCAGGAAATAGAAAATTGCCGAAGAAAAGAACCGAAAATTCTGTAAAAGTCGGTGAAAACAAGAAATATATGCGGTTTATATGTTAAGAAAAATAAAATGACTAAATTTTTTTCGAAAAACAATAAAACCGAAGTGAGTAACTTCGAGAAAGAGATTAACTCTTTCAATCTTTTGCATTTGTTTTTCCCATTTTCAAGAATAAAAAGAAATAATGCATCCGATTTTTACTTAGTCGTTCAGTTAAAATCCATGACCGAAACAAATATGGTACTGTTTTATTTTATTTTATTTAAATCTTATTTAATGAGATTAATATAGCAAAAATATTCAGGAATGAAGAATTTCACTTTGGTGGCTCGTATGCAGAATGATAATTTCATCTCATGTTAAACTAAAAGTCAAAGCCAATAGAAATATGATTCAAGCTTTGCTAGGAGCAACATTTGACAGCCAAGGCTAACCAATGATGCATCTTCAAAGTTCTTAAGTTTACGAACAGCTGCACACTTCTGGATAACATGGAATTTCTTTTGTTACCGAACAAAGAGAAGACTGATGAAAAACAATGAACGAAAGAATGACCTGTAACTTGACGGACAGACAAACAGACAGACATTGATGACGATTCGGTGTCTGTGTTTAACAATAATGATTTTTTAATTGTATGTTGACTCTTATTCGGAAATAGGTAGATGGTAATCAATTAATGATCCTTTCTAAATTTTTCCGAGGTATAATGTGTACATGAACACCGGTGTGCTGAAACAGCAGAGGAGGAAATTGGTCCATTAACCCAATGTTATTTTTGGAATTTGAATTTGCGTACATTATTGTACTGTGTAC
>JBCAUG010008437.1:0-11246 GCA_038406175.1 Haplosyllis leylae
CTCCCATTGACTTACATTGGGGCAGAATTTACTGATATCCTCGCAAATGGCAGAATTCATTGAACTTCCTGCAGGGTAGGATGGGACAAAGCCGCAGCACTACTGACCGAACAACTTTCACAGTCACGTTTCTTTTTTTTGAGAAATAACAGCCTTTTTACAGAGATTTAACAGAAGTCAGCTGCGTCACTATTGTAACAGGTGGACGAAATCTTGGACTATCTATTTTTGCCTCAGTATTCAGGAGAATCTCTCAACTTCTACTTGTAAAATCGGTGCCAATGGTAGACACAAAGACTAATTGTATTCCGCAAAGGTTCAAAATGCATACCAATTCCTCATTTGATTCTGTCTGTTACAATTAAAGATTCGGTTAAAGTTTGTCTTTACAACCAGTGTCAATCAGCCAACATAAGACAATTTGCCTTCAGGAAATTATCAAAGTTTGGAACATATGTTAAATTCGTTTCAAAA
Source organism: Haplosyllis leylae (assembly GCA_038406175.1). Taxonomy (NCBI): domain Eukaryota; kingdom Metazoa; phylum Annelida; class Polychaeta; order Phyllodocida; family Syllidae; genus Haplosyllis; species Haplosyllis leylae. The sequence continues at coordinate 475 of JBCAUG010008437.1, forward strand.
AAAATTACCAGAAATGACCAGAAAGTATCAGCAGGAGAAACCATAGGTTCATTTTTTACACACTGCAGATAACTGGACTTTAAATTGTCCAGGAACAGACTTAATATCTCAAGTCCTGAGTATCTAGACATTTTCCCATTATCAACACTATCAAGTTGATAGTGTTGTCTTTCCAGGTCCAAAAGAATATTATTGAAAATAGTAATACTATTCTTTTATCAGAAAGTCTCGCGTGTTTTTGTTTTGAATGATTGAAAAACAAAATCAAATAGCTGTTTCTTTAACACCAATAAAATGCAAACAAACATCTCTGGATCAAATTTAAGGCAAGATCCTCCCATGGATTGCGAAGTGGAAAATTAATAAGGATCATATTTGTTAATGTAATTTGTCTGGCCACAATAAATCAATTGTTTGAAGGAACAGAAGGAACACAATAGTTTTAAAAGGATTTTCCATCTTCTACCACGCTGAAGCTCCGGATCCCTGGACACACTGATGTAATTTAATGAATTGTATTGCGATGATGAAAAGGCTTTTGTGATAGTATTAGGTAACATTGTAAATATCCCATCTCCGTCAGCAGCAGATGTCTTGGTAAGTTGGCCTTTTCTCCGTGGTGTTTCATACTGACAGCAAATCAGAATAAGAAAGCCAGTCTGTTAACATGGAACATAACGCATAAGAAAGTCTTTCGGTCGAAATCCAACCATCCGCTTGCCAATAGATGAATAGATGATTCTGAGCAAGTAGCTAAAGGCTACTCTCTAATTGAGTAATAAAAGGCTGAACATGAACAATGACAGACACAACTGAAAGCATCACCTTTCCTTAAATTTAATAATAACTGCATTTTTTGTGATCAATTTCCTGTTGTCATTCGTTGGATATACTCTGGAATCTACAGCAGGCTGTGGCAAGTACTCTTTTGAATTTTGAAACTGAATGATCTGTTAGACAATAATAAAACTTAGTACAATTTTTTTAAATTTGAACTCTTTCAGGAAAGCACTCTGTGAAGAATAACTAAATTCGCAAATAATCCTTTTAAGGAATTGATCATATTCCATCATGTTTTGATAGCTGGTAAAAAGCTCACGCATTCCACTATGTCATCCAATCTGCCACCATTCTACTATTGGAAATGTCAGTCGTAAGAGCCTTCTCAAAACTTCGGAATAGTCTGCAGACTTAATTGAATTTTATTGCCAGTGATATGAACAAAATCACATTTCACTTGATCGCGACTGTAGTCATTCGGGTTTTTCACGATCTCACAGATATTAAATGCAATTTTTAAGAATAATTACAATTTAGAATTTAAATGTAAGGGTTCTATAATATGTCCAATACTTGCTAAATTGTGGGTACATTGTTGAATAATTAACACAAACAACAGTAAAGAGTAGAAATCCGCTTAAAAATCTGTCAGAACTCATATCGTGAAAAACTAGATTGTTGAGAAATGCTGAGATGCCCAAAATCTTCACATAAGTGTTGCCTTTCATTAAAGAAGATGGACCGGCTCTTGTACAGAACATACACCTCAACTGTGATGTAAACTCTGAAATGTACAAATTTCTATTATAATTTTGAATAACCCGTGTGAGCCCATGCCGGTGAGAATTACATACTAATGATCTTCCTAAATAATACAAATCTGACATTTCTGGCATTTTTGTACAAAATTGATATCGAGGGTTTAAAAATCAGCCAAAAATTAAGTTGCTTACAGTAGGATTTGAACTCATGACTACAACCATCTATGGATTATAATTCTAATGCCTTACTCACTTAGCCACAGAGATATGTGTGGAACAGATGTATTGAATCTTGAAATAATTCCAAGTCTCAAAAGTGAAGTGGAGCATGACACATTCTGTTCTCTGTGGCTGAGTGGGCAAGGCATTAGAATTGTAATCAATAGATGGTTGGTGTTGTGAGTTCGAATACAACTGGAGGCAACTTTATTTTTTGCTGATTTTGAAACCCTCGATGTCAATTTTGTACAATAATGCCAGAAATGTCAGATTTGTGTCATTTAGGAAAAACTCGACTGTTGTAGACAATCTGCAGAAAACTCTGACTGGTTTCTGAATAATTTTAGAACGGCTGTCAATGAGAAATTGTTTTACTTATCCTTTATATTTTGAATGACAAAAAATTCTCAAAGAGAACCATAAAAAACTATTTACACACCAGTGAGAATTGATGGATCTTCCTGCAGGGTGATAGACAAACATACTATCAAATGGCGATGAATTTAATTGCATAATATGAAATTGATATGTTTGAAGAAAACGTTTTGTAAAACTTGGGGCCTGTACTAAGTTTTCGAAATTGTTGATAGCCTTCCTTCGTAATCATATAATACACAGAAAATTGGTCAATTAAGCGAAGACGTGGAAAGGCCCTGGATGGGCAGATGGAACTCCACAACAAGCAATCAGCGACAGATAAAAGCAGCCGTATCTGTGTAATACTCCAAGATAAGCTTCATCAATACCTTATCAAACACTACTTATTCATGGCAAAGAAGAGGGACTCGAGCTTTGCATGAATTCACTGCACAATATAACCTCAGATCTGGCAAATATCAACATCCACAATTTTATGAACTTAAGTTTTCTTTCAAAACCAAACTTCATCTCCAAATATGAAGGAAAATGGGGCATGCCATTCACTTTCTGAGCCAAATATCAAATTGCCAAGCATTTTCTTTTAATTTCAATAGGAGAAAATTTGGAATTACGCCTGAACCAATCAGTGATCTGCTCCGCTACAACCCCTATTTACTAAATCTGCAAAGGTGTAAAACAGGGAATTCAATTGGCCAGCTTGGTCTCTTAATTCAAAAGAAATCTCCTAATACTGCCCAAATATTACCCTACATTTCAAATTTTGAGACAATGATATATCAGTTTCAGATGTACAAATGCAAGTCTGTAATCGTGGACCTCTCTTACTCACAATTTTTCCGCATAAGGCAATAATCTCATCCAACTGTTGACCTAATTAAATTTAAGTCCAGTTAAGACACTCAGTTCAAATTAAGGCACATAAGGAGAAACATGGTAAACTTATAGGAAATTAAGTTTGGACTTTAATTCCATCTCAGGTTGGTCATTTGTACTTCATTTTATCATTAAAATCACGCCGGGGTGTTTAAATGAGTTATTTATGTAATATTTGATCATTTTTGTCATTCTAGCCTTGCCAAGGGTCAGGTTAGTTTCTGCACTTTGGGACTCTAGTGCCATGTCCCTGAGGAGTTTCTGCAGTCCTTGGGAAGGTATTTAAACAGTTGATTACATTTCTAGTAACTTATTTGACAGGTTTCCATATTAAAATATTTTAATTTTAGTGTAAAAATTGCCCAAATAATTCAGGAAGTGTGTGTGTGTGTGAATGTGTCGTATGTGTGCAAATCCCCAATCAGTTCACACGTATAATTTTCTTTCATTCTGCTTTCAGTTTAAATGGGTAAATTGGGACTACAATATCTTCCAAATTAAGGGCAAAATTCGTTTGCATTAGTACGGTAAAAGTGGGCGTTCTATGCCTGGGGGCGCGCGGGGGGATGTGCATGAGTGATTCTTTTGTTATTTCTATTGTTTGCCTACTGTTCATTTGTTGACATAGGGTAAAGATCTGATTGGTCCAAAAATGGCCAAAAATCAATTAAATTAAATCAATCAAATTAAATACCACATGCAACAAAGGAAAACAATTTAAACAACATGGACATATTTCAGTGCGACAGAATGAAACATCTAAAAATAAGAACACAAGGTAAAACCAGAAAACGTGTGAATAATCTGGAAGGTCCAAATCGTACGGCTTCTGAGATGCCTTGAAACTGCTACAACTGATTGTAAGCTTCCCCCGGCCCATCTTGAATTATCAGTTGGAATCAGACAGACTGTAAATAAGCTAATTTCCTGACACGCAGGGCTCCTTATCAGTGAATTTGTCACTCGTCCCTCCGATTGTACACTGCAGTAAATACAGCTTGTTGATCCGGCTGATTTCATTGCGCAGCACATTCAGTACATTGTTAATATTGAAAGTCAATATATTTAAGATCTCTTACAATTGTACTGCAACCGAATTCTCACGTCTATGATGACAGAACATGGGACTGTCAGCCTGAAAAACGGGTATTTTAAAATCTGAAGATATCAAGTTTCTCTGCCGATTTCTGTTAAAATCAACTAATATCGGGGCATTTGGTACTGTTGGCTGTTTAACAGCTAGATCTATCACAAAAGATTGCGTGAATGATAGATCATTAATTGAAACTGACGGAAGATTGTGTAACAATACGTTTCCAGTAGATGTAATCAGATAATTTTCCATTGCACCATGATGTAGTTCATCTTGACCAAATTGTAATCCCAACTTCTCTCATCTGCAGACTGCTTCTTTCTTCAATCGTAGTGGTGTGGTTCTGTAATGTCAAAGAATATAGAGGGAAGATTACTACGTTTGTTTATCTTGGATAATGTAAAACAACCTTTAGTTCATTAATTCTTCTGCACATAAGAATTATGAATGTTCTTAGCATACTAATTATGTTATTATCCATGTAGCATCTCAGGATATCTATTATGTTATTATCCACCTAACACTTAACTTTGAATATGTTCTGGGAAAAGCACTTAATTTTGACTTTGAAAAATATGACAAGGGAGTCAGTAATTTGATTTGAATACAACCTGTGGTGAGGCACAAGCATCATTAGGAGATTTCGTTTGAATTAAGAGACCAAAATCGCGTGCAAACAGGCCAATTGAATCACCCGTTTCACACCTTTGCAGATTTAGTGAATAGGGGTAGTACACCCAGCAGGAAGTTCAATAAAATCTGCCATTTGCGATGCTTTCAGTATAGGATAAATAACTGGTCGGAGTGCATTATTAGCTAATAATTTGAACGCGTGGCCTTTAGGCCACAAGTTTAAATTATTAGCAATAATGCACGACTGAGCAGTTAATTTATCTAATTTAAATAATGACTGGCACCTGAGGACCCCTATAGAAGATTGAAGCTATACAAAAAATTCTTTGCTTGGCCTTTCTTTTGTTATGGCCCAGGACTGATTAATGTTCAGATTCGCTCACCAGTGAATGGAGGTGTTAAGGGGGTCCTTACTCATAGCCCTGTATTGACGGAATCACCAATTTGCCTTTTGAGGACCGGGGAATGACCCAGAAAGTCAGGGGAGCAAAGAGCGAAACAATAGACCTGAGAGCCACTGAGTCACACGGAGCGAGCCATCAAGCCCTTCCCTGGTCATAGCTTGGTCGGCTACCTAACCGTATGCATCTCTTCGAAGTTCGAAATATTGCCAATTTTGGATTAATTTTCGTACCATGAAGGAATGCTTGAATCTGTCTAAATTTTTTACTGGCTGCTGTCTGGATATACATCTGTCTGTGTGCAAAAGGATTAAGTTCTGTGACCAGTATTTCTGGTAGATTTTTTATATCAAAGTTGATGAAAAATCGGATAAAATGCAGAATCTCTCGGAATTCTACTTCAATAACCGACTCCAAAACAAGGTAAAAATTACCAAAAATGAGCACTTACATTGATTGTGAATGCAAATAGATGTCATAAATGAATTCCTGGTGCCTGGTTTATGGTGGTAACATGTGTCGTAACATTATATGTAAGTGATTTTTTTTAGGTTCAGACAGTTCAGACAAGCTCAGTTCAGACAGGGCAAAGTGTCAGTTTTTGTGGCAGGTGTCACAGAACAATAAGACACAGAGCCCAAATTATCAACATATAATTTCACCTCCTCTGAATAGCCGAAAGGTGCCAGAATTATTTAAGTAAATGCTGACTCTAGTGTTTGTATGGGAGTCTATGAGAATTTTTTTTTATATTTTAAAGTCTACAGGGAATACTGAAATATTTGCATCAAATCTTTTGGTATACAATTGTAGATATTAGTTGGGAGATCTGGGCTGTGCTTGTTTTCGAGATTTTTGGCCATTCGGATCTCTCAGGCGGATCACTAGAGGTCTGAGAGGAATTCCTACTTGTTTTATTCAGTTTGGATCACTAGAATTTTGGTTGGGTTTGTTTTTGTTTTGATCACATCACGACCTAATTACAGCATAGTAATAATTTCTAAAAATATAAGAATTCTTATTGGGTGTTGCTATTGGCAATGACCCTACACACAGGCCACTTAAGAAAATGGGTAAATTGACACAGAGGAAGAAATATGTATTTCTATTGGTCCTACTGGCAGTTGCTTTGATAGAACTTGATATTTCTGACATGGACATGATGTTAGTAGCTACGCTGGTGAACTGCCTGTAAGTCGTAATAGATTATGTAAAGAAAACAATTGGGGAAGTGTAACTGTATGACCTTCAATTCTTTTATTATTTTGCGTCCAAAACTAGTGATGGCACCACTGGCGTGTAGTAAATGATTAATGGTATAGAAAACAGTGGAGATCCAAGACGAATTGATTTAAACATTTTGTGCATTTATGGACCAGTCAGACATGTTTTCTTCTTTCGGATTACGATAGCGATTCACATAAATTGGGTTGTCTAGGCACTTTTGCGATTTGAGTACAAACAGATAGACATGTAATTAAGTTGGCAAACAAGTTTAAAAAAAAATCCATGTGAATAAAGCATTTCGGTTGTGGTGGGATTTCGTAATATCAGCTATAAGAATGTTTGAGCGGGAGAATTTATCATTAATTGCTTATTGCTAGTAGTGTGATTCTATGAAAATTATTGAAGCCAACTGTAAACCTGAACAATTATCAATTAGCCAATTATTTAAATGGCCAAGTGAAAACTTAATGGCGAAATGTTGAGGAGGATGTCAAAGTAACTTGTCACACAGTAAATTGCTGTCGTTGTTGGTGCAAACTTAAACCCTAGTAAAGAAATAGTAGTGTTTACATTTGCATTACTGAGCTTTGAATAAATCCAAAAAGACAATTTTCTGTGTAACAAATGATATGGATTTTTCAGACCAAACATTTCGGTCCTTATGAGTGCAAATTGAAGGCGCACTTAACAGATAGTAGGCTAAAAGTTTGCATGAACTAAACTTCTTGACAATTTAACAGTGGTGTGATTGTTTTCCACAATTTCCCCCATTCAGATGTGTCAGAGGGATTATTTGCCATTAATTTCCTATGGCTAGTGCTCTGCCTGAGAGATCTGAATGGTGAAAAATCTCGAGAACAATCATACCCCTGGGCTGTACTTGTTTTGCTGAATTTTGCCCATTCGGATGTCTCAGACGGATCATTTGCCATTGATTTTCTATGGTTAGTGCTCCACCTCAGAGGTCGGAATGGCCAAAAATCTCAAAAACAAGCACAAGCCTGCTTTCTCTTTCTTTAGGAAAAACAACATTGAAATTGATATTTCTATATTTGTAGACAATGAAACATTATTAAAGTATCTAACTTTTACGAAGTTACTGCCCCACAGATGGTACCTAGAATTTACAGAAGATATTTCAGAATGTATGAACATACTCTGCATGCTATTACATCATTTTTGGCTTCAGAAGAGCCTTATGCTTCTCTTCTGGATAAAGGCAGGATTGATAAAGAAAAAAAAGTTGCTATGACTTGTGCTTATTTAGGAAGCAAACAAACAATTGTCCAGTAAGATGTTATATATTATATTCCATAACATAATATTAGCTCATGTCTTTACAATAATTACTAGGAACACCGATAGTGAGACATAACAAATTCAATGCTTCTTATTGCTCAAAGAAGGCAACACATTTCAATTGGCCTTTGTTCATTTCTTCTTATTTTCTCTCTGACTTTCCGTATTGGTCTTTTACATTTTCAATTTGTCATAAAACATTGTTGACACCAAGCATAACAATTAGATCAATGTCACTTTACTCATCAAAATTTTACGCACTGTAACCGTTAATGGTGCAAATTTTAACCATACTCTTATTCTTGCAGGGTTTAAATTTGCATCAATAGTCGGTAAATTATCGAAAGCTTGCATCACTTTTTCTTAACATATATTTCTTGTTCTCGCAAAAATACAGTGTACAATACTTGGACAGTTTAAGTATTTCTCAATACATTTCGGTCAGAAATATAGATTTGTAAGATAAAGCATTGAATGATTTTATTAATGTTGTTATATTTTATATTTAACAGATTAGCACATTTGTTCGGAATTTGTGAAGAGACATTTTTAAGTTGTACAGATGTAGTCATGGATTCACTAGTAGGCTATATTCATCGAATTATCAACTGGCCTAAGCAAACAGATTTTGCAAAAGTAGCTGAGGAATTCGATGAGGTCGGCAGATTTTTTCCTAATGTTATTGGTGCTATAGATGACTTGCATTTGGAGATTGAGTTAACAGAAGAAAGAAGATTTGAACCCTCATTCATCAATTACAAGCAATTTCATTCAGTCCATTTACAAGTAAGTTACTGTACAATTTTACTTCTTCAGGATAGCGGTTTCTCTCAGATTATGTCACACACATTTAGACAGGGAATATGCCAAAAAACAGTTATTAAACATTGTCGTCACTGTCGTTCCAAGGCAGGACATCAGGATGGTGAGGGCAATTATTTTCCACTGATCTATGGAGGAAATATGTTGGGGAGGATATTTGGGAATTGAAATTTAGGTTATGTATCACTTGACATGGGGGTAGTTTCTTCATTTCTACAATAAATACAAGACGACTTTGTAAATGGGATTAAGAATCAGGTTGCCGAGTGAATGGTCAATTGGCTGACTGGTAGGGCATTGTGAGGTGCATGGTCAGGTTTTCTTTTTTTCTAGAATTGTGGCCATTCGGATTTCTGACACAGATCATTTGTCATTTATTTATTATGGATACTAATTAATCTGAGATATCCAAATTGGCCAAAATCTCCTAAAGAACCACAGCCCAGAGGTGTTGGGTTCAAAACACAGTGGGGACACTGTTTCAGGTTTCATTTTTTCTTTTCAGGTTTCATGTATGAGACGTATGATTTGCCATTGATTTTCTATGGCTACTGATCTGCCTGAGACATCAGAATGGCCAAAAATTTCCAAAAGAAACAGAGCCCTGTCCAAATATCTGTGACATAATCTGGGAGGATGGGCTATGGTAAATAAGTGAAGTATTTAACATATTACAAATTGAAAACATGTCGACATGTGTAGAGAAACTATTTTCAAATCTAATTTTAGGCTGTAGCAACATATGACTTAAGTTTTATTCATGTCTTTGCCGGTTGGGCTGGACGGTCTGCAGATTCAGGAGTATTAAAACACAATCCATTATCGAAAGAAATTGATCAATTGATGGCCTGCAATAGCCCTTGGCTTACAGATACATATCACATAGTTGGGGATAAAGCATTTCCCTTAACAAAACATATGTTAACTCCTTACAAAAAAAGTTCAAGAGGTCCAAGAACAAGAGCACAAAAAATCTACAACAAACATTTGGCTTCCAAACGCCAGGTTAGTAACAATTGTATAGATTAATTAACATTTCTTATTTCATCATTGTAAATACGTATAACTTGAAAGCATAAATAAAATTCCCCAAGAAGGCACACCCCTTCAATGAATATCTATCCACATAGATATGTGGATCACTACTAGTCTCAACATATTGTTCATTTATTAATGTTAAGTGATTCATTCCAGAATGTAGAACGGGCATTTGCAATTCTTCTGAAATGATTTCCTTGCTTACAATACCTGAATCAGAGAAGTACAAAGAAAAAAATCAAAGTCATCCTGTCTGCATGTGCCCTGCATAATTTATGTATCAAAGAAAATGACAATGTGGATGTGTATTTATACAAAGCATTGAAGCTAATATGCAGTTTTTTAAAGTTAACCTGCCCTGTGTTTCTTTTCTACATTTCTGCCCATTTCCATGTGTTACATGGATCATTACTGACAACAAATCAATGCCAAATGATACCTGTCATATATCCAACTGGGGAGAATTGTACAAAAGAAACACAGCCCTGTTCACTTAAATTTATATAATTAGTATGTTGTAAGAAATAACTGTATTAATCTAATTATTATCAGACACAACCTCCATGCAACATTCAAATGCGAAATCCCAATGATCAGAGTGGTGTAAATACAGATGCAGGTACAGTTAAGCGGATTCTTCTAACAAATGAAGTGTATCATCATTATCTTCTGCATGGGCCTTGGTGACAAGTACAATGTCAATATGTTACAAATTGAAGAGGGCCGTTGAAGTAGGAGTGTTGGGGTGTGATTATTTTGCATATTTTTTCCCATTTACTTGTATCAGAAGCATGATTTCCCATTAACTGGCCTGTGGTTGTTTTGGACATTTGTGGGCCTTGTCATATCTGAGGCAGAAGAGTAGCCATATGAAATGAATGTCAAATGATGCGTGTACGAGATCAGAATTGGATAAAATCCCTGAAGAGAAGGACACCTCTGAGACATTAAAATGGGCAATATGCGGAAAAGAACCACACAGCTGCCATATGGTTTTTGAGCCTAATTTATTCCTTTCCTATTTCGAAGAGGCATGCTTTCATACCCATTGTTTATAGGTTGTGAACGTTGTGAGACATTGCACTTGAATAAAATTTGCAAAACAATCACAGTGGTTTGGCTGCACCTCCTGCTGGTTTCTGGGGTATAGTGGATTTTGTTCCCTTTGGGGTAGTACTTCTCTGTTTTAGCGACAACTGGTTAGGATGGTTTCTGCGCTGTCAAGAACAGGAACTAATAGTCTTG
>JBCAUG010008448.1:0-11245 GCA_038406175.1 Haplosyllis leylae
CACTTGGTAGTGGATGTATTCAGTGAATTTAGTGAATATATTCACTGAATATGTGAATATTTACTTGGGGGATGCTGAGGGTGAATTTATTGTGCATATTTTTGCCCAAAAGTAGTAATGCTAGGTTGGATTAATTAATTCAATTTATTTTTTTTAAAAATAGTGAAATTTTGTGAAAATAGTCTAAAAACACCAAAATGAGTCATTTTAAGTGATTTGGTGAAGTTGTGAAATTTATCATGATCATGCAAAAATTTGAGATTGCCTCACATTGTCCTCATTTCTGAAGTCAATTCTTGTCCCATTTTGATGTAAGTCCACTCATTTTGAAACTTATTACCTCCTCTACAAGAATATGGCCTATTAAGTACCCAAAAACGTCACTCAAATAGAAGGTATCAGCCAAAATCTGTTGTGAAAGCAAAATTGCAAAAAAAGGGTTATTGTGTGTTCCGAAGGAAAGGTTACTCCTTGTTTCAAATGGAAAGGAAAAACGGGATGTGATCATACTAATTAATATCCATGGATCTGTTTTTGTAGAAACTGAAAAAGTTGACAAAATGGAGAAGTCTGATATGTTTATTACTATTATGGATGGATTGGAAGGGAGGGAGATGTAAGTAACTAGTTGCTAAATTGTTTTCTATTGTTACAAAAAGTACAAAATGGTCATAAAAATGTTACTGTTAAATTGCTAAAACTGTAGTTTCATACGGCAGGATGAGAGTTAAAAGGATGGATAACACTATTGGTTTCACCTAAAAATGGATCTGTTTGTACATCATACACTGAAGACATCACATCACTGCAGCAGTTAGATGTAAGAAAAACTTTCTACCTTTATCAGATGGTTCCTTGTTTTCGTAATATGACAAAAGGAACCGCAAATCCAAGTCCTCACACCTGGGATATTGAAGTACCTGAATCAGAAGCGTTGTATTGTATGATTTGCATTTACAGTCGAAATTGTTTCCGTAGGAATCTCACCACTCTATTCATCCACGTACATATATTTACTTTAATCAGCCACCAATACATGTGCCACTAGTTGTATCTACTTGGATCTAATTAATCTGGATCTAATTAGACAAAGAAAACTGAATTCAGTAAAATTTCGGTAGGTAAGGAAATCCAAAAAGTATCACCAGCCAAAGAGACATCCGGTAATACTTAGTGGGTCCGGCAACCGCCCGTTTTTGTTTCTGATTTGCTTCTGTTAATAGATCTAAATTTCCGAGATCATTCTCGGGAAAACAGATCAGAAACAGAAACAGACGGTTTCACATCAGTCTCGTTATTGTGTTGACTGAACGACGATTTTGGTGCTGTTCATGTGGACATATAACCCACACAATAAAGCATGACCAATTCAACACCTCATCGCTTGTGGCTGACCAGAGATTTGAGCTTACTCACACACTGTCAATCATGACTGTTCATTAGGGCACTATTCTTTTCATAGTTCCAAAACGGTACGGTTTTCTCCAGGGTAATCCCGTATTGCCAAAGCTATTCAGTTGGATACAAGCCGAGACTGTGTGTGGTTGCTGATATGATTGTGTCCACAGAGACTGAATTTCAAGCAGTTTCAAACAGCGAAGAACCTGGAACATCAATGCTCTTGGGCTCAAGCCCAGATTGCAGAGAACATAAATGGGGACATTGATGCCTTACTTGCGTTTTCTTATTGATTTCGAGCCAGGCTGTTGCTACACTTTTTCTTTAATTAGTGAATTAAAGGAAACATCCCATAAGAACCTGATAAATTAACCACAATACAGTGGTGAATTCAAGATGTCCCACAGGAGAAAGAAAAATAGCCCTCACATTATACCAATATTTCTAATATATTCCATGAAACTGAAAAAAATTTTGATTCCTGGAGGACGCTGGTGGTGTCCCTCTAAATCCAGTAATAATTTTGACAATGAGCTATACGATTTCGCTCATTCAAAATAGACTAGAAAAAATGTGACCGAATTAGATCTATCTCTTATTATTGTTAAACAGCAAACGACAATTATCGCACAAAAACCCTTCCAACGTATTGATGATCAAAATTGCCTTGTTGCGTGGTAAGATAATATATTTCACGTGTTTCAATATTATTACCAAATTATCCGATGATCATTCATCTTGTGGGAGGAATCCTAATAATGTGTTGCATTAACTCCATCATTAATCACTAGAATGGTAAGATAATCAATAGAACTATAATGACTTTTAAACTTGGTGTTATGTACGGGATAGACAATCAATCGTATCCAGAACTCAGTTCAGGGGAATAGAAACTGACAACAAAATATTACGTTCCACAGTTATTAATTCAGACTTTCACCCAAACTTCCTGTTCCGCTCATTTTAATATTAAACAATTTACATTTTATCTTCACTTTAAAAAGGGGCACCACTTGTTGTTAGCTTCTAACCGATAAAACTGCAAACTTAAGGTAAAATCCTGTGATAAAGTAACTTCAAAGAACAAATTTTGTTTTCTTTTATATATATTTGAAGTATTACAGCAGAATAACTGTTCATTTTAGATGAGAGACTGTTGGACCCAACGCTTTGGTTTTTCCTTAAGTGTTAGCCGGTTCGTAGACATAAAGTTTGCTTTCTGCCAATCATGTTCATTCACAAATTCACCGCCTATATTGTAATGAGCTTACTCATTTCCACTAGACCTCTACTCAGGAGTATTTCTCTGAGTATTAAAGTGACTGGGCTGGTTTAACCCAGTGGCTCTGTTTTCTACCTGATATGATTGTGGCTACAGAGACGAAAATTAAAGGCTAAAGTTCTCAGCAGAAAAACTGCAGACATCCGAAACATGGAAAGAAAACCGAATTTTCGCAGATACTTGTTCAACAGCAAACCTTCTACACGCGAAAGAAATAGGCTATGTAGTTCAAAACAAAAGGTGTTGTCTTAAACCTGTTGGATATGATCTTTTTAATAATGAGTGCGTTTACTTTTTACAATAGGATTCTTAATGGGGAAAAATCTGTAAAGCGATAACTCACAGATATGATTTTCTTGTTCTTTGATACATTCTCACCTCATAAGAGGTTGCAATAATATCTAGAGAACAACTGAAATTGACAATTAGCACAATCTCCTTGGTAACGTTTTACATTCAGGTGCTTTGCTTTTCCTCAAAGGAAATAGTATTTCACAAGCAAGTCTCTTCCTCTCTTTCTAAAAGCACTAACAACACCAATCTTGTGAACGAGTCAGAAGTGTGTGTGCGTGTGCTTTTGATACGTGTAAAATGAGTCCATGAAAAAGAAGCTCACAATGCGGCTTCATGGATTTCATGTTTCGTGGTACCCCTACCAAGTTTCTGGATCTGTTGCTGCAGTGACTACTATACTTTTATACACCGAGTCAGTGCTTGATCCCTTTCCTTTCTAGATCTGCTGCTGGCAGTAAAAAGTAAATGTTATCTGAAAATACTTCAGGTACTCAACTGTATCCGCAGACCAGAAAAGCTTCCACAAACACTCCAAACCTGTGACAAAATTCTTCATTTTGTCGTGAATACCGAACCTATTTAATCCTATCTTGGCAACCGCACGACACATAATGAATATAACTTTTGTAATTCCTTGCCAGCTGTAGGTTTCCCAGATAATGTACATTTCTACATCTTTCCCCGTTTTCTAAAATTACAGTGTCTATGACTGAGACATTCTTGTCATTACATTTGTAATGATACCAGGTATTTCAGAGTGTCACTTTACAAAGATCTATTAGAAAGCATCAAGTCACACGTTTGAATTTGCAACAGTGAAACGATATTCTGAGTTTCCAAGTAGACTTTTTATTGGGAGCAAAATCAATCTGCCAACAAACAATTCTGGCACTGGAACCACTTTCAAAGTCGGCGGATTCAAATGCTTGAACTATGTAGGGACACATTTGCACAAAAATGACGTAGTGTCCTTTTGTAAAGATATTGATTGAGTTATTCTTGATAAAGATACTCTAGTGGGTCATCGATCAAGAGTCTCATCAACCATTCTCTCCAGCTACAGTCCCTATTGCCAAATTCTAGCAACGTTTTTGTGCTGAATATGTTAAAAAAAAATCCCGAAATGGCGTTATTATTTTACAATTTCAAGTGAAACAGACGAACATCTGTCAAAAGTGGAATGTGAGCTACACTTTTCATTCATTTGGAACCTTTGTTGGGGGATAAGAACATGCACGTTTTTTTTTTGGAAACGTGAAAGATGAAAAATCGATAACTTCATATTTAAGAAGTTAGTGCCCAAAACAATAAATACAACATAATCCACTTTTTTGCATTAGACTCCATCACCATTTTACCGGAGACTTACATCAATGTGTATGAGAGCAGTTGCTTTTAAATCGCAGTGAAATTTGAGTTGCATCTAAAAATATTGGTCAATTAATTTATTCGCTGAAAATCATAGAAACAGAAATTGAGTTCGTCTGATAAAAATGCTTGAATTTCAACAAAACATGCAAGATAAGGTAGAAAGTACTTTGACCTGAATCCCTCCATTCCTTGAGGCCAAGGTCATTCTCTTTGTGTTCTTCTAAAATTACCATTAGTTTGGGCAAAATCCTATCCTTTAAACCGATTCGGTAATTCCTACGAGACAGCAACGAATCTTTCAAAACGGTTTTCTGAATTAAACACTTGTCCGTCATTCCAATTCCCATGACAGTCTGATCCAAATCTGTTTTTCAAAAAAGTTAAAATTAAATTAATTAAAAAATATCCTTTCGTGTACTCAGGCACAATATCAACTAAGTTTTATTTGTTTATGAATCACACAATTTACCAAATGCTAAGAAAATGTGCTGCTGTCTGAACAGGCAATTCAAATCCCAAGGGTACTATAAATATTTGCATTTATTCTCATCGGAGAGCCTTGTCTACTCTGGCTTGAAATTTGATTTTTGCAGATCGCTTCGTCTGACATCTTGCTTATACACCATACACGTAATAATTCAACTTGTATGTTACCATGTGTTCACCAATACAAAGAAAACAGTGGCAGTACTAGACAAATCATTTCTTAAACAGAGAACCATGCAATAACGCAAAGACGTTAAAAATAATAACAAATTCATTCTATTGCTTTGATATAGTAAACCAACTTTATCTTTAGTAATTGTATAGTTTAAATTGAAAATGTAAACACTTTTGTTACAATGTTTTCATACTTATTATAGAAGTGTTCAATGGTCCTCATTTTGAGGGTTGTCATGACTCATTTGTGCAGAGAGTACCCTCGAGTGTTATTTATCATACCGACGGTCCATGATCCCTGCTATGGATTATAAATAACTTTTATGTTTTATTTAACTCTGAATACAAATACAAAGCCACACAAGATGACTTTCTATTGACTGAATATTCAAGTTCAAACGGAGAGCACTTTTGTTTTTTGAGGCGTAAATTGACTTATCTGTTCCAAACTAGGCAAAAGTCATGATTTCATCATACCTTGACACGATGTGAACAAACGGTGACCCTTAATTATTTCCTTACCTCGTACACCAAGGGAATTGCACTGCGAATGCCTTTTATAGTCAATTAGCTCAGTTTGTGGAATTACCTGTCAACTAAAAATAGTGCACACTTTGGATTGTACCGTCTCCAGAGCCGTAAGTGATGCTAGATTGAGATATTCAGAAAAGCAAGAGGATTATGCGTATCTTCTGCATTCAAAATTACTCCTTTTGGACGTGAAATAGAAATGTGGAATCCAAGAATCAAAGAAAATAAAATTCCTATCCACCTTGTGTTTTCTGTGTTGTCGCTTGCCAAAGCTGGGTCTCAGAAGAATGCGTGTACAAACGGAGTTTTGGATACACCCAAACTTCTCTTTGTTACCTTATATTAATTCTACTTTCACCTGTTTTGTACAGAAATAAAAAGATGAAGTAAAATATGCGGTTTTATCATTGTTAAGACAATGCGAAATGGAGTTTTCTCTAAATAGAGCATAACTTTCATTGAATGCAGTGAATTCAGAGAATCTGAGAAATCACCGAGGCATGAATTGGGTTCAGTATAAACATCTGCTCTGTTACCTGTGTCTCTGATGGTCTAGGGGTATCATCTCTGTCTCTTACACAGGAGATCATGGGTTAATAATGAAAATCAATTCACCGAAAATTAAACTGAAATAAATGAACCTCTGAAACATACTGTATGAGTTAAGGTGAGGTCAGGATAATTTATTGGTATTCATAAAGGTTCACCAGAATTTTGCAAGTTTCAAAGCTGAAAATAGAATACAAGATTCAAAATCAGATGACGTGCTTTATTTGTTAGAATTTCTTCACCGCATTAAAGAGTGTTCTTTTGAGGCAAGCAATCGACTCGTTATACAAAATAGACAGACATATACATGTTCTCTGCCCCTATGCTTTGAAGGTTGATTCTATTTTAAGGATTTTGATATTAGCGGATTCGACAAAGAAACTTACATAGTGTAAGATAAGAATCTATTCCAGTTCAGCTTAATTGTCCAGAATGCTATCTGTATCAGCAATAGTGCTTTCATTCAAGCAAAAAAGAGAAGATTCTTTTTTCCATTTTCACACTTCGTTTTAAAACAAATTAACTTCATTATGACTTCAAAGCAGCTTCCTGATTATATTTATTGTGAGGTGTCAGTGCTGCACTGCCTCCTTTCACAGAATTAGCTTCGTCTCGTCATGATGTAAGTTGGACACATAATTTCTCAACGTAATGTTTTAGTCTATTTCCATTGCTGATTTGCGTAATAAACGCTACATGTTCGGAAAAAAAATCCTGTAAGCGCTTTATTTCACAAATATGACGATGAAGTTTTCGTTTTCTCTTAGTTTTTCACGATCTGTAAATACAAATAAAAGTATTTTAGCATGTGGAATTTATATCCAGAATCATATTTGATGGTTGCAGCAATATAGTCATAGCAAAAAATTATATCTTAAATGTCAATGTTAAATGTAAGAATTATTATTAAAACTCTTAAGTGCAGTATTTGATCTCTTTGTTTCTGGTAGTCAATGTAAGAAAATGGTACATTTATTTTTGTAAAACTAGTAACTTCCCTGCTTAGTTTTAAGCTATTTAAAAAGTTGTAAATTGTGCTAGTTGATGGTTTTTATGTAAACTATATGTCTATGTTATAGTAGAGTTATGTATTATGCTAGTGGGATTCACGATGTGCCATTAAGGTTGACCCAATCCCTTGGTTAGCCAATCCAGTTTAGTGGGGAAACTTATAACTACACCTACCTTACTATATTCCAAAAGTATGTTCTGACACCTAGTTGAAAACTTGTTTTGAGGAGAATTTTCTGTAATCCCCGGAATATATCCCAGGATTGCAATTTTTGGTGTGTGAATGAGAAGCTATTTCTTTATGCATTCTAATATGTTGGTGATAATACAGAATAAAAAGGGAAAGGACATCAGATGAACACTTTTGAAAGATGAGTCAAGAGGATTTCTTGGGATTTCTTTAATCAATAAATACTATCAAAATTGGTATTTCTGAGGCTAATAATTTAAATACTGGCATGAACTTCAAAATTCTTAATTGTTTTTTTAACTTCCAGGATTACAGAACTTAGAACATTCGCAGCAATTAATAGGTATCACCACAAATAACAGCTGTTTATTCGTTATGTGTGAACCCACATCATATCTCTAAATGATGCTTCATTTGAGAACGAATACAAAGATTACACCTGGAAGATTCTTCTGTAAACAGTGATTAAACCTGGATTAGTAGATCTAAAAGTGACTACAATACATGTAAATATAATAAAGAAATGTAGATAAATAGAATAAACACCCCCCCCCCCCAAGATGATACCCAGGTCATGAACCGCAACCACACGAAGAGGAATATTGGTCACAACTACATTGCGAGGAAAATGTTTTCTACGAAATTCTTGTTTTGTGCTATTTCTGGTTTAATTTGATACATTGCCGGAGCCATTCATCATAAAAGATAGCAATCCAACGTGAAAGGTAATGATGTCAACGTTCATTTGCTATTTGTATCAAGTTTCAGCTTCTCCATACAGCTGTTACCTTACACACCACGGAGCGGACATTTAGTTGTAAACTGATGGTCCAGCTCACCATTTAGCTGCTTGGTGATTCTTGTTGCAGTCAGCCAAAAACTTATCAAAGGATGGAATACACAAGACATTTGATGTGGAAGACATCAACTCTGGTTGCAATTCAGACTTTATTCTGGATACTTGTCAAATCCGGTAAGTTAAAAAACTATTTACATCTACTGACATCAGCAGTGGATACAAAACTAGAGAGAGGGAGACAGAAATGTATCTGTATTGTGACTACATTTCAATAGACAATTACTCCCTCCCCTCGAATATCTTATTTCTGTCGATAATACGCCATGTTACAATGAGTATATTTTTGAAAAGCGCACGTGAGACAATAAATTAGTTTACTCGGATTCGTATTGGAGAGAATTTACCATGATTTTTGACATCTAAACGAAAACGATACTGCAACACATCCACATCTGCATGTCTCCTGCAACAGCATTGAGTCTCTGTATCTCACTCAGGAAGCCAGAAATTCAAATGCATTTCAGTGTTCAAGCAGGATTCATTAATGTCTCTAGAAACTACATTTGACAATTTTTCTATTTCACGCTGCATATGAAAGGAACATGTGGCAGGAACACATATTTTTCTCTTATTGTCCCTTTTAAAAGTTAACCACAACATGTGCGACTTTATTCTTTTGGAAAGAAAAGAAACTAAAAATGTATTGAAAAAAGATTATGAAAAAGGCGGTTTGATTTAGGAGCCCTAAGGATTATTTCCAATCTGCTACCGAGCCTTTGCATTGTGTGATAAACGTGTGCCAGCCAAAGAGAAAACGATATTTGGGCTTCATTGATCAGCGATAATTGAAGGGTTTATCATAGTTTCTGCTTATTTTCAAAAGCAATTTTATTTTCCAATTGGTCAAAGAAATATTCGTCACCTCTTCACCATTTACATTTATTTTTTCCGCCTCATGGTTTGTGAATAAACAGTAATAAATCAGAAACTGTGGGAATCTGAAACTGCAGCAAATTGAACGAAAGATCACCTGGACGTTTAGCCTTGCCACGAACTTCCATTGATGCACCACCGATTCATCGGACATGTTTAAGTACCATTTAATGCAATTAAATGTATTTTGCAAACACATTTCAACGAACTCGGACCGATTACTTCCAGTTTCCATCGAACACAACCATCTCCTTGGCAACCACAGTGTTGACGTCATAGCGTTCATAATTGATTTCATTCTTCGACAGACCACTTCGTTAATTTCCAAAATGAATTAATTCAGTTCAACGAACGATTTGAACCAACAAACTTACATCGCACATTGTCAGCATGCCACCAAAGACTAGAAAGGGAAGCCAAAAAGGCAAGGGGCCAGCGAAAATTGCGGGAAAAAAGGCTAAATCGACGAAGGCTGCTGAAAAGAAAAATGGCGTGCCCAGCAACGAGAATGCTACCGTCCTCGTAAATGATATAAAAGTGAATAACATCACGGGCAGGCAGGAGTTAGTTAAAAGAAGGGTTTCTAAGAAGACTACACCGAATAATGAACAAGAAAAGGACCCGGGCATGGAAACCGATGGAACAGAATCGGTAAAATCTGCGCGGGGTAGATCTACAGCCGAGGTGGCCCGACTAGTGGAAGACGATAATGAGGTGGAATTGTATGCAGCTGGCAGAGATTTTGGTAGTGCAGATGAGTCTGGAGATTCTGAATCATCAATATCTGGTGACAATGAATTTGGTGAAGATCCAGAGAGTAGTCAAATGTCTGATAATAACAGTGAATCCCCTCCTAGGAAATGTCGATACCAAGGAGGGGCCACTACAGATTCAGACCACTCTAATTACGACCAGCCGGCTGAGGTTGATTCACCCTATGAATGGTCAGGTGATGAGCGAGCAACACCCACCAGAGAAAAAGGGGGGAACCCCAGGGAAAAAATTAGAAGCAAGCTCAGGGCAACCAAAAGGTCAAAACAGAAGCACAAAAACCAGGAGAACACATTGGAGATTCGCAAGACATTCGCCAAGTTGAAGGGGATGATGGAGCAGAGTGGCTACTTAGAGGATCCCCACTTTGATGAAAGCGATGCAGATGACTATAAAGAGAAGCATAGGGGCACCAGAAGGAGCAGGTCAAAAAACAGGAAAAGAAGGTCAAGAAGCAAAGGTAGATTGGGCCTATCTAGGCTTAAGTCTATAGATTCTGAAACTACTATTTACAGAAGAGCAATACAGCCATCTAAGTTTAACAGCTCATCCTCTGACGATATGGTTAACACTAGTAATGAGACAGTCGATTTAAATAACGTGGGACCATATAATAGCCCCAACCAGGCCGGTAATTTTATTGATCGTATTTTGACAGATTTTCGTCGGAGGAGTAGGGGTGAAAGTTGTGCACGGACCCCCACAAGACGTAGGGACTTTGATTGAGTGAGGTGTGACGGGGAACAGCAGGACGAGGGTCGAAACCGAGCTGTACAAGCGATCAAGGATGCAGAGCTGGGAAGGGCTCGTATTTATGATGTTTCAGGTAAGGCTGACGGGAACAGTAATGTCGTCAGTGGTGTGCACGACCAGAGTGGCAACGTGGACTGGAAACAACTAACTCAAAGTTTTGCCCATACTATGCTTGTTGATTGTAGCTACCAAATGGTAACGTCCCATGTGGATGAACAGCTAAAATTAAAAATACGCAATGGCCAATACGTAGATTTTTCGAAACTGTTGCCCCGTAATCGACTCCATCAACAAAATGATGACAGGTTAGAGATGGTAATGGAAAATGGTAAGACGTACTGGGAGCCGGCAGCCCAACGGCAAGTAGTTGCAGTTAATAACTACCAACAAGAAAGCCAGATGGCTTCATGCAGAGCTGTTTTTTCATGTATTGTCATATTTATGTTGCTTTTGGGTGTAATTGTTGCAGTATCTCAAAGATACAATAAAACTATACCACAAACCATCACAAAATATAATAAGATATGTAGTTCTTTATGAGAACTTGGTAACTCAAATTTGAAAAAATCTTATTCAGCTGGATTCCTCTCATCAGTCAAAATTAAAGAAATTATGAGAAATCCAACATTTCTGAGTTTTACTGCAAGTTCTCATTCCAATTTTCTATGACTCCTGTTCAGATACATTCACCTCATCTGTACAT
>JBCAUG010008459.1:0-25485 GCA_038406175.1 Haplosyllis leylae
ACTCCCATCTGGCCCCACCCCATGGCTGCCCCTCATCTGCCCCCCCATGCTTGGTTACAATGTTTGTTTCAATCTCACCTTGCATAGGTTCACTCTCACCTCATGTGCTCCCCTCCACGTGAAAATTGTATTTTTTACCTTGTGTGGAAAAAATCCCAAATAGTCATGAAGCAACCCGTTTTTATCAATAAGGTAACTCTCTACCAGTCACCAACTAGCAATTGAGAGATATTTGCTTTGATTGCATCAATGTAATCAAGAAAATGGTCATCAAATGAGTAAAGCACTTGTGTCAATAAAATATGTTATTGCTCACACTTCCTGTGAACATTATTTTTATGTCAGCACCAGTAAATTACGGCATGGTTCTGCTAAAGACAAATTATTGCATAGAATCTATACCGGGTGTGGTCTAACATATATAGATTTCTGCTAAAGATCTGTTTGTTGATTATTCAAATCTCATTTGAGCCAGTTTCTCCTTCTTTTTTTGTTTTTTGATTATCTGAAAAAATTCTGAGTTCAAATATATCCAAATAATTTCAATTGACCATATATTTTGAAACTTTATCTCATTTTTCTTAATTCCTTTGTTTGATGCAAGCAGCCGAAGGAAATTTATTGGTAACTTGTAGAGAGTTACCTAATTGATGGAAACAGGGTTGTTTCATGATTACTTTGGGAATTTTTCCATGCGATGTGGAAGATATTATTTTCATTTGGAGGAGAGCATGTGAGGTGAGATTGATTCTAACATGCCTGCGAGGTCAGTATTTGTTCAACCCAGACCTGGAGGGCTCTTGTTGTTCAACCCAGACCAGGGAAGGGCCTTTGTGGCTCTCCGTGAGCGAGTCGGCAATCTTCAGAAGAAAGTGTCATGGCTACCACTGGGGAGAGAAAGGCTCACTCCAGTCTCTGAAAAGGCCAATTGCAATGATAGTAAGCATCAGATCTGCCTCATTTGTGGCCAAGGCTGTGTTAGAATAAGAACAATTACCTTGGACATGGCCTTTGTTACTTCAGACCTTAGGCCCTTGCCATTTGAAGCCCAGTCCTCGGGCTAAAGCCCTCGGACTGGGTCAAAAAGGCAAGGTCCCTTGGTCTAAAGACAAAGACCGCATCCTCGGTGATTGTTCCTTAAACCCAAACAAGGTGAGATTGAAACAAACCTCAGAAATGGAAGGTGGGGGAAGTTTGAAACAAACATTGGAACACTCAGAAACTTGGAACTTGGGTGGAGGGGTTATTAGACTTGCACTAGTCTGGTAATGTATTAAGTTTAGACTTGCACAAGTCTGGTAGTGAATTAATTTTAGACTTGCACAAGTCTTGGTAACAAATTAAGTTTAGACTTGCACAATTAAGTTTAGACTTTGACAAGTCTGGTAATGAATTTATTTAGACTTGCCTAAGTCTGGTAATGAATTAGACTTGCACAAGTCTGGCATTGAATTAAGTTTAGACTTGCACAAGTCTGGTAACAAATTAAGTTTAGACTTGCACAATTAGGTTTAGACTTGCACAAGGCTGGTAATGAATTTATTTAGACTTGCCTAAGTCTGGTAAGGAATTAGACTTGCACAAGTCTGGCATTGAATTAAGTTTAGACTTGCACAAGTCTGGTAATTAATTAAGTTTAGACTTGCACAAGTCTGATAATGAATACTTTTTAGACTTGCACAAGTCTGGTAATAAATTACATTTAGACTTACACATTAACGAGTCACCAAAATGGAATTCTTCACTGCTTGATTATTCGATTTGTCGGTCACAGAATTCGTCACCGTTCTTAATGCAACATCGCTTGGAAGTCGGAAGCAGTGGATCCTTGAAAGTACCCCATCAAAGTACAACAACTACAACACACCGAATCTGAATGCCTGCGTCTAATTGTGGAACAAATTCTCCAATAATCAAAACTTGTGGGATTCAGAACCATAACCTACACTTGGTTTTGAAGTTCACTTTGGGTCAGTTGCCAGTAATGGCAGTTTGTAATGCCAAAGGGGCAATTAATATAAATCTGCAATTAACTACACTGAGCTTTTTCATTCAAGAAACAATTAGAGACTAGAAAGCTAAGGCACCAAATGAAAGCTAATTTGCTCAAAGAAATACTTTAAAAGAAGACTAATATTTCAAGGAGGCTTTCATATCAGTTTGTGCATTATGTAGGCGTAATGAGCACTTATTCTTCATTGTCAACTACAAATAATTTCCGACTTTAAAAAGGCTTTTTAGCTTTTTATTAATTTATCATCGGATAAATACATTGGGAGCAATTTTACATCATGTGTCACATCAGCATTGAAACATAAACTTTTACATAATCTTTCAAGGAAAAACTGTAGATCTAGATTCATCTGTGTTTGGAAATATTCTCAGAATATCACGAAGAGCAGAAAATGAGTGAATCAGGAGTCATGAATGCAGTGCACTAGGATGTCATTATGTCAGTGAGTTTGATTATGCTTTTTGTCGTTAAGGATTGCCACCTTTGCCCCACACACGAAATGGTTGATATCCAAATGGTTCGCCAAAGGTGTCGTTGCTGTGATTGCGTGTGACTTACATTGACATTTGGCTGCACTTCTTTGCATTTTCCCATCCGAACGAGATCGCACTTTCCTGATAGTATTCTCGACTCCACTTCAAAGCTGCTTTACTCTGGTAACCAATGTGCTTGTTGTTGTAAAGCCACATCCAAAGCTGATTGGTTAAGGCAAGATTTCCTTTCAACCGAAGCTGCTGTATTCTATTCATTCGGTTCAAACCCATTCAATCATGTAATTTTGTCTGAATAGAATACGCAGACTTTTTATTTCGTGGCGTGTGTAGAAAAGAACTTCTTATCTTATAGAATTTATTCAACTTCAAAGGATACACTACAATAATAGGCTGTGACACCCAGAAGGGATATATTCATAAACTTCAAAAAGGGAATAACTAAGGATATATACGATACCATCATCACATTACAGGTATTGTTAAGAAGGATAGTGATCTTGTTTTTTAATCTTTTTGATATTTAAAACCTTTTACTCTTGAATAATGTATTTTCCACCTGAAGCTTCTTTCAGAGCTTGAGGGTTTACGGAACAGTTTAAATAATTATCTGCCAATTTCTATCGAGAAATTGTGAGAAATTCTTCCTTTTGACAAAGATCCTTATGGCATTTCTAAGGGTATGGACTGGCCTTGACGGATTGTTCCATTTTCCATTATGATTAATTTGAACGTCATAATTGTTTCATTTGTGTGAATGGCTCTACAAATATATCTTATTTAATTACTTGTTTGATCAGAATCGACACCTGTGTGATATCATGAATCCTTAACAGCCTTCACTTTGTGCTCTATCATATAGCCACAGGCTATGTTCTGCCTTTAAGGATCGTTAAAATCAGTCCAATGCTCACTCAGATATCAGCTGGAAAGACAGGCTGAAAAGAAACAATGCTTTATGTCAGTCAGTTTTTAACGTCGCTCTTTTAGGCTATTTTGATGGTTCCTTACTATGATTTGCAATGATAAGCAAGATAAACCTGAAGACCATAGAACGCAAGCGATTGAAGTAGTAAACGAGGAACCTTGCAAATAGGTAAACATATTGTTCACATGAAACGATAGCGATGGGGCACGATTTGTCGCAAATAAGGGAATCATGATAACTAATATTCACATGGTGTGACTGAAACTGCAATGTCAAAATGAAATGAATACAATGAAAACATATTGCTTTTGTCAAAATTAAAATGTCATAAGCGCGCTCTGTGGGTGAGGCATAGACCGACGCGTAGGCAACGAGATGTTCGTGTTTTTCCGTAATTGCCAGATCTGTCAGATCTAGCATTTTTTGTGTTTCAGTTTAAGTTCTATTTTCTGGTTCATGACATGTCAGTTCTTTTAATACATATTATTCATTAGAGGTTTGACTGGCATATCCCACCAAGTTTATCACTGGCAGTAAACAATTTAGCATAGGAAAAAATAGGAAAGAAATAATTGCCAGATCTGTCAATTTTGTGTTCTAGTAATTAGGGAAAAACTCGATTGTCTCCTGGTTTACAACCCTTGAGCAGTTGTCAAGAATTAGTTGTTTCGTTATACGACAATTAAAATGCATTCAGCTAAAATTACATCAGTATTCACTATTCTTACAAAGCGCACTCTCATAGGCACAAATCAATGAATAATAAAAAAGAGCAAACAGACATAACTGTTGATATTAATGTAAAAACACATTACTACCTGAATATCAATGATTTGTGCAGCAAAAATAACATTTTTGTCTGTGAAACTAATTGCGACGAACTTTGGAAGCTTGATTCAATTGTGGAGTTGAGTGTAGTAAACTGGGTATTTCAGTACAAAATAAGAGGATTCTAAAGAATATGTCATAATACTGCAAAAGGGACTCGTTTGAATGCAACAGCTGGTCTACTGACAAATTGCACCAAGAATGAATAGTATTCATTATAGATTTCTAGATGGCCAAGAAACGATTATGCTTGATGAATTTCAAAGCAACTTTAGTTAATGATTAAGATAAATTGCCAAATATATTGTCGAACTGGCCTATTTTAACGCGAGGAAGTTACTCATTCTAGTTGGAGCTCGTCTTTGCACACTCCGTAGGATATTGGTCCGTAATTTCCTGTTCCAACTAATCTTCATGATCCTTGGTTGGTTGGTCAGTCGTACATGTACAATTTAACAAATCACAAAGCGTTGATACTCTGTCTTTTGCTTGATGAAATTAACTGTCCAGATAAGGTAGCAGATATTTTTTCCCACCTGGAATGTAATGCGCCCCGAAATTGTATCATGACCACATTTTGTTGTCAAGTGCACAGATGTATATACAGCAGATGTGTCCTTACCAGATTACTTTCTGTATATAGATATAAATTATCATCTCTGGCAAATCTACGCGTGTTCAAGAGTCAACTACAGGTAATCTTCTGTCTGACTTGATGGGGATATCTCCCAAAGCTGTGTCCATCAAATGTGAAGCAGAAATAAAGCTGTTACTTTTTGGCTCCTTGACCATTAACTAAATCATACCACCACTTTCATTGCACACAGTATTACAGATATTATTGTCGTCGTTGTCAAGGACGCGCATTTTCATTCAAAATGTGTGTCTTGTTAATTACAAGGAGCTGTTACAGAAGACTAGCTCAATAAGTCGGCCCTCTGATCGGTGTGTTAAGTGTCACAGTTCAGTTCAGTTCATTAGGGGTGAGAAAGGGACTTGGAAAACAGGCAAAGAGAAAAATAGACCGGGCACGCTTTGTCATAATCTGTTTTGGACTTGTCAGTCCACTCCCTACCGTCACCCCCTCCTGAAATATGCAAACACCTTACCCAGTTTTGGCACGCAAATGTTTACAGAAATTTCCCCGTTGAATTGCCCTGCTCCGCCATGACTTACTCTAGTATTTCTTAAACGTACATGAATCACACAGCAGCCTCGAATTAACAATACGAGGGTCACCTGGTTAGGGTACCCACCACCTCCCCTCCCACCTGAAATATTGGTAAAATTCCTTTTGCTTTAATTATCATTTTGTCTTCTGATAATTCAATATTCGGATGAGGAATTAAGTCACTGCTAGTCTACTTGACTACTTTTTTACTTTTACACAGCTCTTACCAAAAGAAGACCCTGTTCTCAAAAAGACAAAAATGAAATACTTACATTACATGCTTGTTACTTATTATTGTTCACAAACTTTGATTTCAATTAGAGGTTTGGTATTCTGAATCATTTATAAATGACGTCTTTTTAAGACCAACTCCTTACATTACTCTACATGTAGCAAAGTTGCCAACTGTGCTAAAATGTAAGGGGTTGTGCACATCATTCGACAAGGTTTTCGACACTGTGTCTGATTTTGACAATAGTAAAATGACTATTCTCCGAAACCTTTACAGATTCAATGTATTCCTTTTAAGTCAGCTAGCCGTTTAAATAAAATAAAACTCAATAGCACTCAAATCCCTTGCCAACTTCAAAGGAACAGGTTTGACGCCATCTGTCCCCTCGGAGAATTGCTGAGTTATTCTTAATGGGACTTATTTAGTCCAATCATGTTTTCATTATGTCATGGGTTCATCGCTAATCCTCACCTACAAAGGTTTATTCACTGAGCATTAGCTGTCAGTTACTTGAGCTCAGTGAAATGTCAGTGTAAGAATGGACATCTATGACATAATGTCTCCGAAGTTATTTATTTAGGTGGATTTAGGAGGAGGCCCATCTTTTGTAGATCAAATATTCTCCAATTTCATGGGGTTTTATCAGAAAAACTGGCAAAATATAGGGTTTGGTTCCCCTTGGGGTTGGCACTCCCTCCAGTGGAAAATCGTAGATCCACCACTGATTTGTAATCTATGGAGTGAGTTAATTTCCACTATTGGATCAAAGAACTGTGATATCTGCAGACCTGTGCTTCTGTGTGTTTGTCTAAATGGTTTACAAGTTAGACAGATGGTTTCCGGACCATCTGAGTCAACATTACAGAAAAATAATTAAAGTTTTATCAATGACTGTAATCATATGAATCTCTCTATTTTACTGATTGCCACTTGTCTCTATTTGACTTCACCAGTATTCTGAACAATTAGTCTTATTTTAATTCTAACATGGTCTTATTTTTTCTTTAGTGATAATGTGTAGACCCACCTGCATGGCTAAATGAATTGTCATTTATGTTAAAAATAACAATTTGCAGATAAATATAAGCCATAAAAGTTAAATATGTTTTCTGACACACTATAAAAGACCCAGTCTTTCCAGTAAAGGCTGTAGCAGTGCTTGTCTCCAGAATATCACCAATTTTGAGTGTTTCTTGCCAATACAGAATTTCTTTTAAAATAATAGCTTTAAAGGATAGCTCTCTTTCATTAAATGGATGTAAAACTATTTTACACTGATCCGGTGATACACAAAACACTTGACCTTTCAAATAAATATGTTGGTTCACTGGAATTTTCATTCATACTATGTGCCAACTGGAGTCACCAATTGATGTCCTTCACCCAGCTTACATGAATTTGAAAAAATCAGCGATTTTCAAAGTGTTGTGATATTGCACCAAACTGGTTTGAAAAAATACGTTATTTCTTTTGAGAAAATGAGTTTTTACATGGGTAAAGTTAACAGCTGAAATTGATTCATGCCTGATGGATTTATTTTAAACCAGGTTTAATGCGCAAGTGAACATTTCCCTTATCAATACCTCCCAGAACTCATGTGTCTTCTGCCAAGTTACAAATATTGAAATTGAAACTGAGCATGTCTTTAGAAAAGATAATCTCCGCTCAATTTTAAAAGATAAGATCAGGATAGGCCATTGCAATTCAATATTTCTTTAAATAAATGTTCTTTGCTTTGTGTCTGATCAATCGAAACCAGTCTGGAAACTGTTGATAAAATTAAACGGAAAGAAATTGCGTCCTTCCTTTCCACTGTGTTAGGGATTCTGAATATTTTGAGAGACACTGATCAGACCACTCTGGTAAAATAGGAGAGGGAAACTAAATTTGAACTTATTTTCGATCATTCGCACTCGGAGAATGGGAGTGGCGTCAAAACACGCCGTAGTAAACTTAGAAAGTCCCAATAGACAAAGAGTGATCATGCAGATATGCAGAGAAAGACAGAGAATATTGAAATACTACGTTTCCCGAACACTCTCTGGTGCCAATAACTCCTTTGAAGAGGTAGTGACCCGACAGAGTGTACATATGTCATGTGGACCAACCCTGAGAGCTGCAGCTGTATGGGAAATTCAAAATTTTCCAGACCACTTTCCTTTCTTGGTCCTTAGGGAAGCCATAGCCTGTCTCCAGGACCATGTTCTATTTTTAGTCATCATAATTAACCCCACCAGAGGGTGGTGCAAGGAGGCTGATCCAATCATTCCCACACCTGGGAAGATCAGCCTATCATACCCCTTCTCTGGGCTGTTGCCCCTTATAATATCAGCATAGAATGCCTCCATCATGGGTGACACAATCTTCAGATCATATATAAAGGTTGTTTGGTGCTGTTTCTGGAGTTCAGTAATTATCAGTCAAAGGACTTGGATCTAGGTCAGATCCAACATTTAAGCCTCTTGAGAAGGGTTGCCATGCCATATAGGGCAAGGCGCACTCTCTGTCGGGTAGCTGAGAGCCTTTACAGAGGTACATTGTATCACAATCATATTGACGCAGAGTTATTTGTACTGTGAGCCAATTGGCATGTGTCAGCTTTGGGTTTATTATCTCATTCCAGCATTCTACATGGGGGGACACATTTGCCCCCACCCCACTGGACCACCAGAACCTTTCAAATGTGCCCAAGTGAGCCATGGCTTCACCCTCCGAACGAGAGTGCGTGATACATACATATATGAATAAGCGTTGGGGGGAGGGGGGTTCTTAAAGTGTCATTAGGTTATTTTTCACCGAAATGATACTTATCCTGACTACAGTTCTGAAAGTAGTTCAAACCAGTTATTATCAGTTTTACTTCTGCCTGGTATGCTTTGCCTTCTTTGAAATCAGTTCTGACTGATTTCTGACTTCTGTCCAACTAAATGTTGATTATTGATTGCCTTCCATTCACATGAGAATTATATTACTTTTCTTTCATAATTGACCAATACGCTGATGTTTTACATTTTTATATCAGGCAGTCATTCAATTTGTCTGACAATACAAAGTAGTCAGAATAACACTTTTCACTCATATTGGAGAAAATGAGACAAAAATATGGAAAATTATATTGGCCTGGCAATAGTCATTTCCTTAAAATAGAATTTTCTCATTTAGATCAGTTGTAAACCATTATCAGAATAGACCTATACAGTGTATTTTCTTATTGTATTTTCCGCAGGGTATGACACATTTTGTGAACCTTGTAATAAAAATTATCTGAATATAATTTCTGATTGAATCAAACATTTGAATAATATCTCAACAATTAAAAGTCATCTCTGTTTCATTCAGAGATTTCCGGGAATGTCTCGGGTCCCTTTTGATAAATATCGAAATAACAGAAATGAAACAGTGGACTTGCCACGTTACATTGTTTTGTATAATTTCAGATTCAATTACAAGGTACTAAAGATATTACCGTTAAAATGGAATTCGCAGAAATGGTGAGGGAGAAACTTTGGCACGCTTTGGAAACTGTTGCAATTATTCTGAACAGTTGATTGGTGCAATTACATCGGACAACCCTCTTCATCAGCCAATTTGTAGACACATGTAAGTAAACAGATTAACGGTTTCCTCGAATAATCAGACAATATGTAAAGCAATTTGATACACATCATAACATAAGCCTGCACATCGTAACATTTGTTTTGTAACATACTAATTCTTTCTGAGTTTTCTGTCTGTTCCAATCAACGGACGATAGTGAAAGTGTCCTGCAAAATTCTTTCACAACAATTTCTTTATTTTATGTATTGTCTACAACCTATCACCTCCAGTGTAACCTCTCAATATCTGAGGTTTATGTTGCTAGCTCTCTTGAGTCAACTTATTTTGACTCCGATTTCAGTAGTCACGCCAAATTTGGCTCTTCTTCCTGATCTTTAAAGATCTGTCCAGAGGCTATAGTTACGTTACATGAAAGAATAATGATTTTAGTTCATTGCAAACTTAAAAGAACAACGATAGTAAATTATTTTGGTTCCTAAGATTAAATTGTTGCAATTATTGTCTTCTTGAAAACAAATACCATGTAATAATAAATTTTTACACGCTGCAAACAGACAGTATAGACTATCTATGAAAAAACTCAACAGTCAAATCGACTCTGTCAAAATATTAAGTAGTCTTCACTATCTTGAGGGCGGAATGCAAAACGTGATTAAGAACTTACAACTGAATCATATGAGAACCTCGGGATATTGCACATATATTTAAGTGTCATGTAAATCAAACTTCCTATAGCCCTTGACCACGTCTGAAACATGCTCAAGCATGTTTTTGTTTACTCTCTGATATTAGACAATGCTCCCAAGAAAGACCTCAACCAATTTAGCAGGTGAAATAACATTGTTTTACAACACACACTCTTAGACATCAATCACATCGCGAGAAAGACTCAAGTGTCTACGGTTAGAAAACATATCAATCAGCTGTAGGAAACATACTAGGTACCTGCTTCAGTCCAATTATTCTGCTAGACAGATGAAAGTACAAATGTAAAGTGAAAAGGTTTCCTTTCAGACAGTTTGCTTTTCATTTTCTTTTCCTTCTTCTGGCTTCCCCAGAAGAGAAAGGCAAGCTACGCTTTAACTTTTTACCAGTTCCTTCTTGCTACCATGTTGGTAGTTACTTTTGAAAAAGAAACTTTGTGTTCTTAGAAACTTACTAAAAAACTATTATGACAACAGCTATCCAATTTAAGTTTTCAGTGGAAAAGATCCTGTCCTCAAAACATCAAAAGAAACTTGTCCTAGAAATTTATAAAATCTATCTCCCTCTTTCTGATATTTAAATATTCAAAAATGTATCATAGAAATGGAAGGTTCCAAGTCTTCCTTTGCTCTCATGTTAATACGTACGTTTTTTACTTATTCATGACGATTTGGTGGAAATTGTAAAAGAATATATCAACCATCTATTGGAGAAACCACCGCAAGGAAGTCATTTGAAGTGAATCCCTCGTGACTCTGCTTGCATGTTCCCTTATCTGTGTTTCAATGGTACTGACTTCACTTTATTATCAGTCTTTCTGAGGGTGAGAAAAACACCATCAGCGTTGGGAGTTTTCGTAACCTTGACATGCGACTTCGTATTTCCGTCATATGAAAATTTATCACAGATATTTTTCATTTTTGTTTTTCAGAACGAATATTTAGGATTTGACCATACAACGGAATTCACTTTGACCAAAGACAGACTTTCGTATGATTACAAAACTGATATTGTGGAAATGCATCAAGCAATAACAGAGAAGATATGTTTAATACATCAGTTGCATCAACCACGGAATATTCAGCACACGCAACAACGAGAGCAAGTTTCCTTAATGTTACGACTTTGGGTGGTACTGAGGATATATCATACGTTACAAATTACCATGACCAGTTGGCTGACAGAAACAACACTACCAAAGACCTCGAGGTCCTGTCTGGGCCTAAAGTCAGCGGAGATTTCACAAGCGGAAATGAAATATCGACCAATGGTTCCGAATTGTCAGGGTTTACTACTGACTTCCCAACCTACAAGACAAGTGAAGATATAACCAAACCTCAACCGTCGTTTGAAGCCTTCGTACCTCTGACGGATTTGGGTTTGCAAACAACAGAACTTATTCCAAATGACAGTAGCGACCTGCTAGATCCAGACAATATCGCAAACTACACGTGGAATAAAGCAGCAGGGTTTAACATAACTTTCAATTTCACTGGAAATCTTTCCGTGACTGACTGGAATACAACAGAGACTTCACAGCATCATTCAATAAATTGGTTGCTACTCGTTTTGTGCATTATCCCTACATGGATACTGTTTGGTAATTTACTTGTGTTGTTAGCTGTCATCTATCATCGCAATCTGAGGACACTGTCCAACCTCGTAATCGCATCCCTGGCTGTAACGGACTTTCTTTTGGCATTAATTGTAGTACCGTTTGGCACTTATCAAGTGGTAAGTGAATAATCTTCCGGAATAATTCCACAAAGAAAACAGAGGGATTATGAAGGGTATTAAGGTCTAATCTTCTTTGCCTCAAAAACTTTTGTATTGGAAAAATCCCACGCTTCTCAAACCAGCTGAATTTTCCTTTTTGGGTTCAGAACTACTTACCGAGTGCAAGCTTCACGTTTAGTTTGCCACTTGTCTACACTTTTACAATAATGTAGTACCTATTTTGTAAAGTTATGTTCAGTAAAGAAAGAAACGAAAACAAAAGTAAAAGAAATGACAAGGACGTTCATCAATTTCCTGTATGTTAAGAAATTGAATAAGTAAAATGCATCATCACTATTTTAAACAATCACTAGATAAGTTGGATTTACCAACACATTTTCAGTTAATAAGAATTCAAAATGTCAAGAGAGAAATTATTTGTAAATAAAATTAAATGTTTCAGCTGGTATTTCTTAATATCAGTTTTCAACCATCTCTTTATCATTTTGACATTTCACTGAAAGAAAAGTTTGTTTACCTTTGTATGTCCTCAAAATTTTCTGACATTTAAGTAGTCTAGCAAGTTTATTCAATTTTACAGATTAATGGAAAATGGGACTTGGGCCTCGTACCTTGCTTGATTTGGACGGGATGTGATGTTTTCCTTTCTACGACATCAATCATGCATCTATGCGCCATCGCAATCCATCGTTTCCTAGGAATTTCATATCCACTGCATTTTAGGTAAACAAAATATTCATTTCTAATTGAATGCGATAATACTTAAGGTAAAGTTCAACTGCGAATCACTTTCTCTTGGCGCACCACGTATCACTGAAATATAAGACATCCTTTAACTTTACTGTTGAATTCCCATGACAGGACACATGTATGAAATAGGATTAAATTGCTATCTCCCTATCAGCATATATTTGAATTTTCACACCTGTTATCTTGTATGACCAACCTTTGTATCACAATTTTTTAATCAAAAATTTCAAATAGATCTGTTATAAATGCAAGTCTGGAGCCATGAACGAGACAACCTCTCCTGTTTATCATTTCTTTAATGGAAATGTCACTCTTCGCTTTTCTGAGTTGCTGAAACAATTCTCTTTTTTAAAATTTTTGGAGGATATTAGTCCTTTTTGGGACCACTGGTACTCCTATTTTGTACTTCTCTTCACCACAGCATATCTAACATATTAATGACTGTTTTATTTGTGTTTATTTCAGAACCACCCAGGACAAGAGACACGTTCTAGCCTTACTCATTCCGACATGGACCGTATCGTTCGCAATATCACTACCGCTTATAATACAAGGCTACACAAATACGACTCATGTGATGATACGGGTTCCCAACGCGGGAGTACAGTGCGGCATATTTGACCACGTCTTCGCTATTTATTCCTCTATGGTGTCGTTTTTCCTGCCCTTGGCCATAATGATATTTGCCGATATACGGTCGGTGCAAATTTTACGGAAAAACAGCCAAGTGGCGATGGTTCCTCGGAACACAGGTTTGCACCGGTCGAGGTCGCGGTCTCCCAGCAGTAAGGACACAAGTGCGTATGAGTTAGCCGAAAGTGAGGGCAACAACAGTACTGTGCAGTCGCCGATGATTGAGTTTAAAGTTGCGAATTCTTGCATGTCAGAAACAAATGATCTAATTAGTAGTCACACTACGCCATTAAGCACCCCTCGCTCAGAAACCAGCTGTTCTGTTAAATCATATCGATCTCGCTCCAAGTCAGTAAGTTACATAGGGATGCTGGCGGCGAGGGGTGTCTCCAAACTGAACAGTAGAGAAAGGAGGGCTGAGAAAACTCTGATATGGGTCTTTGTTTGCTTTGTGGTCCTCTGGATGCCATTCTTCTTCACAAACTTCACGTATGGAGTGTGCGGGACAAAATGTGATATCCCAGCAGATATTTTCCTTGTGTTCACCTGGTTAGGATACATCTCCTCCGGGGTGAATCCTTGTATTTACACATGTCTTAACAAGGACTTCAGATTCGCGTTTAAAAAGTTACTCACCTGCCGAATGAGTCATCTCAACAGGAAAACGTGACATGCATGTTTACCATGCTACATCGCAATAAACAAAATTTGTTTGTGTCATTTTCATGTGGATAGTTGTCTGTTTTCATATTCAAATTACGTAACCGAAGACTTACTGAAATAAACCATTCCAATGCCACTTCTAAAAGGTCATAAATGTCATCAATGCAGCTTTAAACAAACTTGAATATTACAAAACATCTGAGGGATCATTTATTTCTGAAATTTTCAAAATTAGTCTGTGAACTGAAACGTAACAGAACCTTAGTTTTGTAGTTTCCATGCAGGCAAAAGTGATCATTAATGATAGTAGACCTGTAAACAGAGGTAATTTAAATCATGAATATTGTATTCTGGACTCAAATGAAGATATATATCCAAGACAAATGGCCTACAATCAAGGTTCCACTGTACCATGTGCTTGGATTAATAGTAAATTTGCAAGGAATGGTGATTTTAACAAATGGTTTTACACGTCGGAAAATACTACAAAAGGAGTAACGTTGATATGTTAATGTATTCTGTTCGTAGCGTGTAAACTTAACAAACGGACGTTGTCTGGCAAAAAAAGTACCCACGATGTGTCATATTTAATGCCTATTATCTGTACATAGACCTTTCTTCATTGAAGCTCCATGAAGACTACATCACAATTAGCCAAAACACTGGATGGTAATCCATTGTACCACATTGTAACGTAAATGCGTAGTGTTGTTGTCATATGATTCAATTTGATATGGTTATATTTATAACTATAGGGGCTGTAAGGCCTGCAAAACTTTGTATAATAAAAGCAAGATCTTGTAAATATTAAAATTGTGCGTGATGTTTTATGTTGACGGCTTCCAAATCTGACGTTTTATCCCTTTTACTTATGCGGCAGAGAAAGCACTTTGTTGGCAGACGTGTTGCGTAATGAAAGGAATCAGTTACAAGACAAAAAATTACAATTCCTATCAATTCTGAAATCGTGCCTTTCTTCGTATCAAGAGCATGACCCTTAACTGTAGTGGCCAACACTAAATCTTCCACAAAGACACAAAGTAAAGAGTCGCTTTTGGGAGATCAAAGCTGTGCTATTTCAATAGACAGAAATCTGAAGTTGGCATCGAATAAGCATTAAAGGGCATGAATGGGGTCCAACAAGGCCTTCATTTCAGAAATATTTCTCTTTAATTTCATTGAGAAAAATTCTGGTGATGGAAAAAAAACTGAGGGTCAAAGATATAACATTTCTTAACATAGGCCTGCATTCATCCATTACAGGGTGAAGGTGAAACTCATGCAGGGACCCAGCATTTGAAAGCTGGGAAAAACCTTCATTAGGGTGGAGGAGATCTTTAATTGCCATCACTCTTCAGCCATATTGCTAACAACAGCCTGCAAAACCTGAATTTGGGTCAATCTTCAATTTTGAAATATTGCTGGCCATCTTGGACGTCTGCCATTACTAGAAGTCACACGAATCAATAAGTCTTTACTTTTTAAAAAGCTATTTCTATTTAAACATTTTGTTGCCCATCTTGGATGTCAGTCATTACAAGAAATTTTGGCTTTCCAGACACAACATAGAGCTGGAATGTCATTACTTTGTATGGTGATCTGTGCAGCATGGCATCCAAAAACAAAATATTATCATCTGACATGTTCGAAAAATCTCAAACAGATGCCTGAAGAAGATTATACAGTTCGAAAACATCTGAAAAATTGCCACAATTTCTGTTCAACCAATCTAAAATCGACAGTCAGAAAAATAATTTTCATGCCAATATTCAATTTTGCTTTGTAATTTATATGAGACTTAACACAATATCTCTATTAAATCTGACAATACCATACCAATTCATAAACGGAACACATGATAATATTTCCCTACATATGTATGACATTGTTCATTGTACAAATAAATGGTTTAATATTGAACAATGTTTATCATCATGGAGATTCCAATTCGTAGAGGAAATAAACCATTGTTCAAAATGCAATTAGTGAATGACATGACCCAGTCTGTACATTTATCCGTTGCATCGACGTGCATCAAACAGATATTTATCTGCATGATTTTCTCAAATTGCCATGTCGTGTTTCCTGATTTGTAACATTATTGGATCATAGTGGTGAGGTCATCATCCTTCAGAAGTTATCTGTTGAGTCGAATGCATATTTAACACTTGGCATCAGTATCTGCGTGCCTGGCACCGGGTAAGATTTCTGACTTAGATCATCAAGGATGGGCACAATTACCAATTACAAGAAATTTTCTGGACTAAAATATATTCCATAGATTCTTTCTAAACTGTTACCAATCTAAGGTTGGTCCATAAGACTACCACAAAATGATATGAATTAACACATGATTAGTCACGAAAAATTTTTTTAAAAAAATATTCTGTTGCAGTATGATAGAAGAGACACCACTGCCTTTTTCAAAGGAGGAAGGGAGTTTAGAAGCTAGAAAAGGTTTTCTCTGTCACTAACTTTTGAATTCAAGACCTCTGTTCACAATTTACCTTTGTCACTGGTAGTTCATTACATAATCGACGTTTCTGTGGATTTAATTTCACAAATTGATCCAATTCATCGCATCCGCCAAAATTAAATGATAGCATATGAGGCGAAATTTAACAGCATGGAAGTGCCAACTGGGGGAAACCTCGATCAAAGTGATTCGTAGCAACGGAAACAAATTAAAAATTTTGCAAACCACAAAATGAAAATAGCCCATATATTAAAGTGAGAACTGAAGGTTCTGTTTACCGAATGAGTATGGAACAAATTCTAAACGAATGAATGTTTAGTATTGGTTAATTTAGTAAGGTATGGATAGGTCTATTCTTGGAAGGATAATGAGTACTTTCAACGTTTGTATTTATATCCACTGCACTCAGTAAATGTCTGATTATTTTTCTATGGCTGTGAACAGTTTATCATCTGCATTTCTGTACCAAGTCACCTGGAACATATAAGCACCAATTAGTTTTATTACTCGTGAATGACCAGCAATGATCATCATGAACGAACCGTCTCTAATTCTGTAATTGGAGTGAAATCATACAGAATAACTTGGCTTCTGAAGAGAACCCTCTTTCACCATTTTCCGATACCTGAAGACCTGTAATTTACTTCTGGAATGTGCGTCAAACTTACTTGTATAAAAGGGAGAAAATACTATTCATCATTTTGGCATAGAGGTGTAACTTTCTTCTTGTTGGAGGTAACAGGCCTTTGTGCTTGTAAAGTTGCTTGGAAGTAAAAACCAACAAAATGGGCATTTGTTTTCTGCATTTTAGAAATTAGTTCCTTTGATGAAAATGGGATACCAGTACAACCTCACACAAAATAACGAAACCAAAAGCCATTTATGTAAATATAATGTTTCAGAACTTGTATCGTTGTACGAAATCTATTTTGATTTCAATAGCATTATCTCTTTCCTTGATATCATCCACTTTTTCCACTATTTCCGTCTGTGGAACAAAACCGCTTCTTATGCTATTTGTACAATAGTAGGTTCTTTGCTTTGGCATGATTAAGATATTATTTATACAGTCACTCTTTTATCGTATAATTTCTCACATTTACAGAGAAGTAATCATCCAGTGGCTACCTATTACAAATAAGTATTTGTCGGTACTCATTTGTTTTATTACTTCACACCTTCATAGAAACATCTAGACTACGGTAAACCATCTTTGACATTTGTGTATCTCTTCGGCTTTAAAAATGTCTATTTATTTTGGAAGCATTCATTCTTACACTGTAATGGTGGGCGAGAAGTTACTTTAAGATTAGTTTTGCAATTACTTATCCATGTAAAATGAAAGATAAATACAATTGCAGACATAATAATCCATGCGTAACCTTCAGATATTCTTAAATATCTCTCCAAGTAAAAACTCCATCAGACTGCGAGGATATCGAGTTGTTCTTGTCTTGATGAGACTGATATGAGACTGATTACTATCGATCAATATCTTCTTAAAATTCTACTTTTTACCAAAAAAAAAAGAACTGAAATAATATTGGAACGTGACAATGATGAGTTTCGATTGATTTCTTGAACATTTAATTTTGCCGGCTTTGTACTTCTGGCACTCAGTCAGGTAGATTGGTTTCCAATGCAAAAAATTCATGGAATTATTTGTGTCTGGTTAAATTTTAATCGAAAGGTTTTGAAGCAACCAAGGAAATCAAACTCAAACTACAGGAAAAAAAATCAGTTTCAGACGTTCTAAAAGCGGAAATCTTTCTCAAGGTCTAAGTGGCCGCAAGACACCTCACATTCCAAATCATACTGAATTGGAATTAAAACATGCCCAAAGCCATGGTGGGTCCATGAATTTTCCTGTAAAGCTATTGACCCACACATTGTCCATCCAACATTTCATTCTGTATTTGGCACAATATCATCATGATTTTAGAGAATTTATAGGTAAAAAGTGAGGCAGCACTACCCAAATCGGTCACTGAAATATTACCATGCAATTAATCAATAAATGTCAATTTAAATGGGTAAGAAATTCCAAATACTCAAGGATAAAACCACCGATATCTCATCAAAACGGTTTTATCAGCTAGAATACTGGATCAAACAGTTCAGAAGAAAAATACCTCATTTTTGCCATCTCTATGTTTATGTTATTATCACAGAGAAATGAATAATCGAACATTCTGCTCATTATTGAAGATGAAAGAACGTTTTCAAAAGTCTTCAATTATTGCTAATCAATACGATGTCCTTCAACTTTAAGAGTTCCAAGTGTTGCAATTTGTAAAACCAACTGAGGACAAATTCCTCGGAAATTTCAAGGCGATTGAGCGTACTAATTGTGGTACTTCTCATAAAGATGGACCAGAGCATACTTTCTCTTCCAGTAAACTTGTGTGACGAATTGGTAGAATGTCCCTACATTGAGTAAGAGAAATTAGCTGAAGTGATTATTTTGGCAAGCAAACGAGAATATGGTAAACTTATCTAGAAACAAACCAGTGTGTAGAAGCGCTGTGTAGAAGCGCTGGAATCGTCCCGTGAAAGAAACCTTTGCAAGAACTAATTATGGTTCCGCATACACTTTGTGTACTCGAACCATTTGTATTAGACCAAAATAAGTTGGAATGGCACACTTTTTGTCCAAAAACTTAGAACATTTTCAGCAAAACCTTCAACATAGGGAAATAGGGAATATAGGATTTTAGCAGATTTGGACTCAGCATCAAAAGTTGGAAGTTGGTCACCAACAGCCCACTCACCCCTTCCCCCCCCCCTCCACACCGGACATAGGGAAATTTACTTTTTTGGCAGATTTGAACTCAACATCAAAAGTTGGTCATCACCCCCCCCCCCCCATTGACAGAGAGACATAGGGATTTTTTGCAGCGAAATCATATTGAGCTCCGGTCGGGAAGCGCCTCGTTTTATCTGTTTTGGGCACACCCTGTTAGCACTGATATTGACGATTTAAAATGTAAAGAACACAGTTTTGACATTTGATGATGATGGTATGATATTATAATGTTTAAAAATTTGTTAAATTTATTAGATCTCAAAACAATGGCACACAAACGGTGACAAAAGCCCATGGCTTTTTGTTGTACACAAATTAAACAACATGATCCGATGAATCTTGACTATCTTCACAAAAATATTCTCCATTATGATATACAATGGCATTGAAGGACATTTCAATTTCAGAGACCTTTGTGTTTGACCAAAAGCTACTGTATCAAGAATAAGGTATATAATTTCTGATGTCGCAGAGAACATAATGGAGCCATCAACATGTAGATTAGTTATTTAGTCTACATTCAGAGCTGTATAATTTAAAATGTTTATTCCAAAATTTGTTTTTTAAACTTTATACCAAGAAGTTTCTCAATCTCAAGTGCCTTTTCTGGAGCTATTTCAAGTTAACTTGCAGAATAACTAAATGTAACAACAATCTAATTCTAAAACAGTGCACTGTAGAAATCTGTTTCTGCACTGACAAAATCATTCATATCTTCTTTTCAGCAATCACGAAACCCTGCTTTCATTCTCAACAAGATATTTATTTCCTCTTCTCTTACAGTTGAATTTCAATTGTTTACTTTCCTCTTTCAATTCTTTCTGCGTATTCTCTGTATTCTGTGGTAGAAAAATCGTTTCTTAGCCAAGTGCCAAGAGTAAACGCTTGAGTTATGGTACTTACCTGCTCTTACTTTAAATTCTTCTCCGAATTGCCGCAAGGTATTCAACTCCCTGTAGTTTATATAACCATCGAAGTTTCCCGTATCCTCCATTCTACATGAGACTCTTCTCGATTTAATTTATCAAGAGAATTTCCTCTATTGACACAGAGATTACGCAACAGTCGCAGGAGATTTTCCCAACATGGGATCCTCTGTCTCCAGAAGAACAAACTAATTCTACACTCATAATGTGATTGATTAGTTCCTTGGAAAATGGAGATTTCTAATCACCGCAGGAACTGGAACTTTTCGCATCGCACAACATGTTAATAGTTGACAGCAGCTCATTCAAAAGAAACTAGGTAACGTAGGCTGGTGTGAGGATTATTACAATATTGGACGAAACAGATCAGTTTTTTCGATGGTTTTTCCCGTCCGTGTGGATGATGGCATTGAAATTCCTGCGCATAAAGACCTGGCAACGTCGCACTGATAGTTTATCTATTTCGATATAATAAAGCTCCAGTTTTCAGTCCCTATTTGGCACATGTATTGAAGTGACATGGCCTATTCGAGTTTTTCCGTAATTGGCGTTAGATTCTATAGATTCTGGAGATTCTACAGAATCACGAGAGAACTAAAAAATGCAGTAGCAAAATGTTACCCCCACTGGGAAGTGAACCCAGGGACTGACTTTCATATCCTGCATGCTACAATCTGAGCTAATTCCCCTATCTGCTGGAAGCCTAAGACCTTTAGATCCTTAGGTAGTCATGCTTTATTGATTCTTGAACTTAGAATGTTTTGGAATCAATAGAGCATGACTACATAATGATCTAAAGGGCTGAGGCTTCCAGCAAATAGCGGAATTAGCTCAGATGGTAGCATGCAGGACATGAAAGTCAGAGCAAAATCAGTACCTGGGTTCAGTTCCTAGTGGGGGTAACATTTTGCTGCTGGATTTTTTTAGTTCTCTCCTGATTCTGTAGAATCTACAGAATCTAAAGCCACCTACGGAAAAACTCGATTGGGCTTAAGAACTTTAGGCTATTTAAATGTTACACATCGACAGTAGTCTGTGACAACAAAAGGCGCGTGCAATTCACCATGTCGATCAGACTCGTCATGGACCTAGACTTGAATATCATTGTTCTGTGCAACACATACAAGGGAGGCATGTCATTAGTAGTATTGTCGCACTTGAAGACTACAGTGCAAAGCATAACTAGTCATGGTAAATCATCTAGCGGTGAAGTCCTTGGACGGAAACGTTGGCGGGTCAAACATCATGAACTTAACAAAACTGCAAGGTACGTTTTATTGTTAAAAACAGATTTCTAAGAACCTTTTCCGGAATTTATCTATTGATACAAATAAAGAAACATAAGATAAACGACTGGAATTGTGGCAAAGTCACATGTAGTCACGCTGTTCCTTCTGTCCGCTGATTTTTTACCCCAGATTTTCTCTGTAAATCTCTTAACCTAATATACAATGACAGTAACACACACAATGTCAACCAAACATTACTCTAAAAGGACAAATCAGATGTTGGTCGATTGATATTAAATTTCCCGTGCTGGTTTCAGACAGGACGATCATATATTTCACAGGCTGGACTGCGGGGCACTTTCTTTTCAAACACAAATTGCCAAATTAGACATTTATTATCATGCAGTAATTTTCATCAAAACATAAAAGTATGATATGTACTTTTTACAAACATCGTTATTGGCAAGGGGATTTTCCTGGTTTGAACGGTTTTGTTTATTCTTTCAAACCAACCTGGCAACATGCGGTCATTGAGGAAGATCCTGCGAAATTGTGTTGTCAAAATATCTTGACACGTCATTTTTGGTGGTAGAAAGGCTAAATTGTGTACCCTTTGCATCCATTGGTAAACCTTATCCTATCCCATACGGATGGCCACGTTTCTATGGTGACGTACGTCATCCAAAAGCCCCCATCATAACATGGACGTCAGTATCTGTGCAAAGGCAACAATTACATGGAGGTCAGTCACCGACAATCCTCTCCGTGAATTCGTTCAGCAGGATCCAATATAACCAGCGATAAACAATCCGGAATTGGTTTCTGATAATCAACACGTTGGGAACATGTCTTGTTTCCATTAAATCTATTAGATTTATTTCCTTCTGTGTGGTACATCCGTGCACTAAAGCTGGAACCAAACTAGTTCAAAGATAAGGTCGATTTGGTAAACTTTATTCATAAATTGGGAACCGGAAACGTTATTTGGAGTTATAATACTATTCATATGTATATTACTCCAATCAAAACAATAGCAACGGAAATTTGTGGCTTCAAGAAGCTTCTGGTTTAAGAGCAAATTTAATAATGATTTTATTCATTACAAGAAACAAGACAGCCCTCCTGCGTGACCGCAAGAGGCATACCACCCGCGCCGCACAACCGTCCTGTCCCTGTCCTGGTCGGGAAATGGGGAGGGGAGGTAGAGAGGGTACCTGTCCTGTCCAGGGGGGGAGGCAAGGGAAGGAGGGTACTCCTGTCCTGGCTGGTGAAGGGAGCGGGGAGGAAGGTGCCCCTGTCCTGGTCTGGGATACCACCCCTCCTCCCTCCCCTTCCCCAGCCAGGACAGGGATACCCTCCTTCTCCCCCCCCCCCTTGTGGACAAGCAGACACCTGTGAAAACATTATATACGTACGCGGGCGGTAATAAAACCAAAATGTTGCCAAGATATTTGTTTAATTTTTCATACAAATACATCAGATTGATTTGCCATCACAACGAAGCAATATGAATTTACACCACAGTCGCCTTATTCCACAAGATTATGTGTAATCTGGATAAATCTGCTGCAGTGGATCCATGCGTCCGTGCCACTGTTGTTAATATGACTGTATGATATTGTTATGGAAATTTCAGCCAAGTTTGATGTGATCAAATTTCAAAATTACACTTGACTGCTGTGCTGAACCTAATTAATATGGATACATGAATGTCACCCATAGCATAAATGTTAAGGAGATCAGATTGCAATATTCCAGTTCTTCATGGAGCTAGACAAGTGTGA
The DNA here is from genome assembly GCA_038406175.1 of Haplosyllis leylae. Taxonomy (NCBI): domain Eukaryota; kingdom Metazoa; phylum Annelida; class Polychaeta; order Phyllodocida; family Syllidae; genus Haplosyllis; species Haplosyllis leylae. Next base: position 22,932 of record JBCAUG010008459.1, read on the forward strand.
CTCGAACCTAAAACCTCCTGGTTTGAATTCATTACTATGATCAGTTGAACCAAAAAACTGCAAGCAACTCCAAGAAATTATAATTTCCCCTGTCCTTTTTAGTGATACCAAAATCTTTAAATCATCCAATGGTTTTTGTTTGGAGCCAGGATTTACCAAAGTATTTTCAACGTAACTCGGTACGTTTACCGTGGATTGGTTTCTGATGATGAATACCTGTAGAGTCGACTGGCTTAAAATCAATTGAGTAAGACTTTTCTTCTGATTGACCAGACATGGGTTTTCACTATCATTGCCTCCTAATATTATTTCAGATAATTGGAGTTTTCTGGTGCACATTGTAATGAGAACTAACGGAGTAAACATTAAACCTGTACACCAGGCTTATTTTCCTCTCTTTCGGTAAGTCTGTTTTCCTTCAACCTTGCTGTTTCCGAGAATTCACAAATATTATGTAATTTAGTCCTGGGTCCACATGAAATAAAAGTCAATACAGTGTTTCGAAAGAATAACTGTGTATTATCTCTGTGCACATAAATACCTAGAGCCTAGCACTGCTGTCTATTTCTACAACTGTCAGCAGTACTGAGTTTTTCGTACTTCTTGATGGTTGTTGTTCTTAAATTGTGTGTCATCGGGTACTCACCGACACAATAGCAATGAATTGTGTTAGCGGACTTATTTCTAAGGTTCGACGACATTTACAGATTGCATCCGAAGTCCATCAAATGGAAAAGCTTCCGAACATTCCGATAATAAAAATGAGCAATCGAAACCGTTATTAAGTGCAGAAATGAGCAAATATGTTGGTGTGGAAATTAACCAGCAAATATTAATTGCATGTGCGCGTGGAATCAAACCAAGTTTATCTCAAAATCGTTGTTTGCCTGAAAATTGCCACTATTCCTAGTTATTTCTCCGACATTTACTTATTACTGCTTCCTCCCATAAATCATACATTTAATTAAAAGGTGTTACCTTAATGACCATGTAATGCTCAATGAGCTGAAGATATTGTGGATGTCAGTTTCAATTGAGATGAAAAGGTGCAGTGTCACTTTGGCCTATCTTTTGGACATTGATATCTTTACATTGTTCCTGGGCTGAAACAGATCGTCCCAAAAGGAGAACTGTAGAAATGCATTGTCATCTTGTCTCTTTGTTTGGTTTACTATTTATTCTTTTTCTACATGTGTATATATGTATTCAAGGAAATCCAGGGTATTCAAGTAGAAAGCTAAATGGGATCACTACTGTATTTATGCACTTAGTTTTGTAGAAAGACACTGTTGATTCTACTTCAAACTAAGTTTCAAAGCAACAACTTAATTCAGCTAGGAGAAAAAAATTTTCTTGGCATTTGAAGCTATCAATTGTCAAGTTAATGCTAGCGTCACAGACATCGTCAGTGTTTCTGCCGTTACGCAAAAATGTCTGCACCCTCCCCTCCATCCGACGGAATCACTTATTATTACCGCCCGCGTATGTAGTACGACGGGAAGTTAATGTTTTTACTGGCGTCTTTCTCTCTGTCAGGCCTGTGGCTGGGGGAGGGGGGTACACAGTCAGGTCATAGGACAGGGGAACCCCCCTACTCCCCTTCCCCTCATCCTCCCCCTCTCAGACATGATACTGGTACTCCCTCCTGACAGGATATGGACCCCCACCCCGACAGGACAGGACACACCATGGACAGGATACAAGGTGGGCGGTATGCCTCTTGTGGTCACGCAGGAGGACTTTCTTGTTGGAAGTATAGTTTCATTCATAAGAGGTTGGTTCCGTGAATTAAACTTACGTCAATAGTTTTGAATTGCTGGGATTTTATCAGATGAGGAAATATGTTTTTTACTTGTTTTCTAGTTTGAATTCTCGACATTGCAAATTTGATATTGCGTGAGTAGAATTGTTATATCTGTACCTGGCTAATGGCAACTGAAGTGCTTTTACCTAACAAATTGTGTCATTGCATCGCTGTAATGTATTTGCATGTTGTTAGATCAAATTTACCAAGTTGCCAAACAAAACTCCACTAATCGGGTAAAATCCTATGGAAAAGTAACTACCTCTGCCTGATTGCTTGGATATGGTGCTGCATGTAATTTTGTCTTTCTGTTAGTCTAGACAATTGATGCTTAGTACAATTCACCAAAGCTGGAAGCCATAAATATGAGACAGGCAACACAGGAAAGTTCGCTCTGTCATCGATTCCCCTGTACGATAAGTACCTAATGAATTCCCCTCGCTCGTGGAGGCAGTGAATCACATCAAACTTTTAAAGAAAAGCACCGTGTTTTGTACCAAGTACATGAATTCTTGAGAATATCAAAGAGTGAAAGAATTCCACTTGCTGGCTCGAAAAGTCCCTTTAAGCTGTTCTCGTGAGATTTCGATAGAAACGAGATGTTCGATTTTACCGATTTTGTACGTTTTTGTCACGTTCTATACGATACTTGTTTTGCTTAAAGAGACTTTCGTACGGAAAAGTAAATGTGGTTGCTAGGGGCAACAAGGGGCATCCAAGGACTTAAAATGATAGACATTTGAAGTTCTA